>JAHWFO010068209.1:885357-940029 GCA_023313115.1 Rhysida immarginata
GAAAACAATAAATTACCGTTCTTGGATTTAGTGATAATTAGGAATAATCACTCCCTGTATTTTGATATTCATAGGAAACCCTCCAATCACCTTAACTACATTCCCATCGATTCAAGCCATCCTTGGACCCAAAAAGTTTCAGCTTTTATTTTCATGTTGGATAGGGCACTCAATATCCCATTAAACAATATTTCATTCAAACAAGAGATTGATTTGATTAAAAAAATAGCCGAGAAAAACGGGTACAACTCGAAAATCATTGACGATCTTTTAAGGAAGAGGAGGTTCAAAAAATTTCTGTCAGACATAACCACTCTACATCCCATCAAAGATAACTATAGAACCATATCCGTTCCTTACAATAAACTACTTATTAAAAATTTAAATTCAATTTTCAAACAATATAACATTTCTCTTTCTTTCAGCAACCCCAACCAAATAGGAAACTTGCTGGGCAACCCCAACCAAATAGGAAACTTGCTGGGCAACCCCAAAGATAAGGTACCGGATATGCAAAAGTCAGGCATCTACATCATCCATTGTTCGCAATGTCCTAAGCTTTACAAAGGTCAGACCAAACGCAGTTTATCCACCAGATTTAAGGAACACCTCGATCACAGAAGATTCGGTAGATGCAGTCAATCAGCCATAGCCAAACATTCAATAGAGACGGGTCACGATTTTTCCATCGACAACTTAAAACTGTTACAATCTATCAATAAAAAACACTTGCTAGATGCTTTCGAGAGCATGGCTATCCATAAATCCAAGAACAACACGTTATTAAACTCCGACTTAGGCCCTATTGGTGATTACCCTCTAATTCAGTGGTGGTCTCAATTAGCCAACCAATAATATTGTTTTTATTTCTTTTCTATTATTGGTCTCCCTTGTATTTCTCTCGCTATATAAACGGCTTTCTTCGGTTTCTAATCAGGCGACTATCTGTAAAACCAGATGGAGTGAACTACAGTCATTCCAGAATGTTACCCTGAGGACCATTGCCCAGCTGGACAGAAGGACGGTGAAAAACCAATCCATCCACATGGATTTAAACATGGCCCATATCGGAAAGTTTATACAGGATCTCCTTTTGATTATGATACAGAAGATGAAGACTCACGACAATAAGCTTGTGAAAGGGATTCTGAAGAACTCAATGAATATGAACTGGCATACGAAGTATCGTAAACCGAGGCACGTTCTTGACATCAATTTTAAAGATATTAGCAACGTCTCTTTCCCAGACTACTGGAATATGTGATAATCTTCTTTCTCCTTGTATTTTTTTATTTCGTTTGTTTTTTCTTTCTGACAATCGTCAATCTTATTTTCTTTTTTGTATAATATGGAAGACCGCTTGGGTTGGCTAGGCTTCTTGACTACCTCAGTGTATTTCATTTGGAGTTTATTCTGGTTAGATGAGCTTTGTGAAAGCGCTGCTTTCGTCTCATCCTAACAAATGCACACTTCACTGTTCGATTGTCGATTGTTTCTAATCAATTCACTTTGGGTTTTCCACGTGTTCTCCTTGGTTCCTGCCGAATGATGAGAGCTTTGCTCTCAAAAAGCGCTTCCAAGTTGTATTTTTCCGTTATTTTTGTTTTTGTTATATTCTTTATTACTTTTGTTTGTGGTAAAAGAGCCCTTCTTTATACTTTATTACGATTATCCACATACCTCTTTATTCTTGGTTTCAATTGTGGACATTTGCCCTTGTTTTACTTTCTCGGACAATTGCCCCAGTTATACTTTTTTGTATAATTTTGATTTACTAGAATTATCACCAATAATAGCCAAACTTTGGATAACGATTTCAAGCATTTTTTTTTTAGAATTTTGAAAAATAGATAAGGAAAATTATGCTTAGAATTTTGCGGAGAACTTTATGACCATCGAACCCAGTGCTCCCGCTAGCCTATTTTAGGAGGGCGCTGCGCCCTGCCATGAGAGTAGTGCGCCCTGCCGCAAAAGTTGTGCGCTCATTCCCAAAAACAGTGCTTTTCCAGGAAAATAGTGCTTATCAATTTGCTCTTGCTCTTCCAGGTATCCTTCCACCTGATTTTATTAAACAGAAAGCACACAATTAGGCTTAACCCCGTCCCTGCCCTATGCCCCCCTTTTCCATGAGATGCCTCGACACTGCATTATGTAATCTCTTGCAGCAGTTGACACCCAGCCCTCTGTTAATTTTAGTGGGAGCACTGGAACCTGATACACCCTGTATATTCTCCAAGCTTTGGACCATAATCAAAACAAAAAAAAAATAAGAAAACAACTAGAAGAAAAAAGAAAGAATTCTTCAATTTTGCTATGTTTTAAAAGATACTTTCTTTTTTCTATAGTGATAATGAGTATTTGTAAAATTAACTACATAAATTAGGCTAAACATCCCAATGATATGTTTGGTTAGGTATACGTTTAACAATGTGATTGAGAGAAATAGGCATAGTACATGTAGTAAATAAGATAACAGGAAAATTAAAAGTAGCATCATATGTGGATATAAAAATTTTTTAAATAATTTATACTTAAAATTAAATCACTTGGCTTTATACTTTAGAAACTACACAGTTGCATATTTGTTTCTTTTTGTTGTGACAACAATCTTTGATGTGAGAAGATAGCTGCTGCAAAGGTAAACATCAGACAACACCTGGGATTAGAATGTAGGCTCTGGTGAGCATATGAGAGGCACATGGTAGTAAATTGCCCATTAGTAACTTGCACCAATGTGCCTCTAACCACTAAAGCAAATAACGTATGTTTCAGTGGTTACAACCATAGAAGACATGAAATACAGTGTTTGTTAGTTAAATTGGAAAATAAAAAGTCATACATGTTTCAGTGATGTCATTAAAGATAACCTCTAATTAATCTGGAATGAGTTCCATTCATGATTATTAAAGTTCTATTGTAACAACTAACTTGTAAAGAGGAAACTTTAAATAAATACCTACCTCATTGATTCATTTACCATAATGCCTTCCTTGGCAGATACCTCCATCCAACTCACGAAATTAAGTTCTTTATATAGTTCTTCAATATCTATTTGTTCTACTTCTCGTTTAAGAATATCACACTAAAAACATAGAAAGAAAAAGTGCTATGAATTATTTAACATTTGTGTTATCTACTCAATGTCACACATGCACAGCCACTATTAGGTACAATCATCCCTGTATATACAAATTCTTTGGTCCATTTTGCTGCACATCACGTGACTTGTTTTGATATAAGTATAGCTAACCAGTCAGCAGTTTAGGGTACAAATCACAGTGAAAATGGGAAAGGTCGAAGATCTAACAGATTTTGAACATGGCAAGATCGTAGGTGCATAACATGCTGAACAAAATTTTTTGGGGGGGGGGGCTATTATATACTGAAAATTACAGTAAATATATGTTGAAACCATGTAGACAGGATGAAGTCAAATCTGGTATAAACATTTAAAAAAAGAATTGTTTTATATTGTTAATCCTCCAATTGGGACTCCCGTTCAAATATTGGAACACCCATATGGCTGTGGACCCTTTGCCCCTGTTTTATATAATACCATCATGTTTTACTTTCTCTGTAGCCGATTTGCCTCCAATAATGCTGCAATACCAAAACACATAAGACTTAATAAATGGCTTACCATATCACTCTACTTATTCTTTATTCCCTACAAAAAGGAGGAACAAGTCTTTAACTTCTCTTAGGTGACTTCATTTGAGTTCCACATACAAAGTTGCAAGTCTGTTGCATCTTTTATGCTCAATTCCTTTTTACAACTTTTGCAATCCAAAGCAGCATTTTCAAGTATGAAGCAAAAAAAAAAATAATCTTAAAAGTAAACTCTATGATCACATGTAACTTCTTTTAAAATGAAGAATGGAAGGGATTAATAATCTCTTAGAATTTATAAACATTTTCAATTCAAAATGATAAAATCAGGAAAATTTGCACTGTAGTGATAGAGACTGATTTCCAGGAATGATGGCAAAAATAACATTTCATGATGTCATTAGTGTCATGGAAAGCAAAGAAGGTCGGAATCATGACTTGCAGCATAGAACAAGTCATGCTGCATAACGAAACGGCATTATCCTAATTTTATGAAAAATTTTCCAATCGAGCAGGAGTGTTTAATAATAAATTAATATCTTGGTATTCTCCTTTTTTAATGTAAAAATCAAACCTAAGATATATAAAACAAATAATAAAATTTAATGTTACAAATCTTGAAAAATATCTTCTGGGTAGATGGCCGTGATGAAGCTTGATGAAACTATGCAGTCTTGTGAATTATGAAGAAAGACTTGTATAAATTTACAGCATATGATGATGATAGTAACAGAACACAATATAATAAAACTTGAAGAAGGTAGAAGATGATGGCAACAAAACACAACAATAAAACTTGGAGAAGGTGGTTCAATATGATAGAAATAAATTGAAGAAAAATAGTTAAAAAGAACAGGAATAAATTAACGTTTTCGAGAAATATTTTCGCATTATCAGATTCAATCTTCTCACAGCCTTCACCTCCTAAGAAAAACGGAGACCAGCTGTTCAGTAAGGGGTCCATAGTGCTGTTTCTATCGATAAATTTGGTAGAGAGTTTACAACATAACAAAGGGAGAACAAGAGTTTCCGACTAGTTTCGCCATTTATTCCCGGCTTTTTCAAGGATACACACAAGAGGACATAAGCCTTTATATACAGAAAATATGGTACAGAATGAGACTATGATTGGATGAAGAAATAACAAATAGTAAATAATTGTACAGTGGCGACATTGAAAGGAGAATGATTGGATAAGGAACCAATAACAATGAAATTATAAGGAAACCTTGAGAGGAAAATTAATTGAAATATAAAAGAAAAAGTGATGTCATAACACAAACAAAATTGAAAACGCGGACCTAGAAGAAGACTCATCCGGAGTTAACGTAAACTAAGGTATCAATAAGAAATGGAAATGAAAGTAAATATACAAATTTGAAAAATTACAAGATATTGGATAAAGAATTTAAAATTGAATAAATATCAAAAACGGTTTGGCAATTGAGGAGGTGATCTGGAGAGGAGATCTTAGCTTTAAAGATCTCAATAGCTTCGAGAGTGGCAGTCTTGAATGGGTCGTTGCATAGATGGAGAATGGTCATAATTTCACTTTGCTCTTTGGGGGCATGTCCCATGCGGGCAAGGTGGATCGCGTAGTGTGAATTATCTTGTTTCTTGTAGGAGTCCCTGTGTTCTTTGGATCGTTTATTGAAATTGCGGGTCGATAGGCCTATATAGTATATATCGCAAAATCCACAGTTTAATCTATAAACTCCGGAAACGGGAGAAATTGTCGATGTGTGTTTGGATGGGGGGATTAAGAGAGCGAAAGCATGGGGTCGATGAGCGGTAGGAAACTTGGAGGCCGAGTGAGGAGAGGAAGGCGGAAAGGCGGTAAAATTGAGGGCTGATGAATCGCAAGGACACCCATTTCTTGGATGGGGATGGGTGAGGAGGTTTAGGGTTGGAGAGGGCAAGTTTTCTTCATTGGAGAATCCGGGAGAAGGTGGAAGTTGTGTAGCCATTTTTTAAGGCGAGGGCGCGTATAGTTCGGAATTCGGTGGCACGGGAAGAAGGACTGAGGGGTAACTTGAGGGCACGGTCGATGAAGAAACGGAGGGAGGCTTGTTTATGGATAGGAGAGTGTGAAGAGGAACAATGGATTAAATTAGACGATGTGGTGGGTTTACGGTAGACAGAATGAAAAGTGATGGTTGGAGGAGTCATTAGTGATGAGGATATCGAGGTATGGAAGAGGGCAGTTAGATTCGGTTTCAAAGGTGAACTGGATGTGGGGTGAGAGAGTGTTGAAAAGGTTAGCAATGTCAACGGGTGAAGTAAAACGGGAATCAAAAATAATTAGGATATCATCAATGTATCGAAAGTATGAAATAATGGTAGAGTTAGAGAGGAGGGGAGAGACAAAGGTGAGTTCAAGGTTCTGGAGCAAGACTTCGGAAAGAAAGCTACTTAATGGGAACCCCATTCCTAAACCGGACGGTTGGGAATAGAAGGTATTATTAAAGGAAAGGTAATTCTGGTTAGAAATGACAGTGAGGATAGAGTTTAGGTCGACGTAGTCATGAGCGGGAAAGGAGGATGGGAGCAGGAGGTTTCCAAGGATAGAGAGGGTTTCTAGGACAGGGATGTTAGTATACAGGTTAGTAATGTCAAGTGACATGAGGGAAAGGTATTCATTAGTGTGGAAGGAGGAGAGAGATTCAGTAAGGGTAATGGAATTTTGGACATTATAAGTGTTTGGCAATAGTTTAAGGTTGAAAAGAAATGAGGAGAGGGACTTAGCAACGCAATGAGCAGGGGCCAGGGTGTAATTAACAACTGGTCTTATAGGCATATTGGGCTTGTAGATTTTGACGAGGGCATTAAGGGTAGGAGGACGAGGATTACGTGGAATAAGGTGTCGGAGGCATTTAAATCGGGGGGATTTGTTTACGGCAGAGATGATAGATGAATGATATTTAAGGGTAGGATCGGAGGGTAAGATAATAAAATTATTGGATGAAAGAAAGTCACAGACCTTGGAAATATATATCGATCGGTAGAGGATAACGGAAGCGTTTCCTTTGTCGGCTTTGACGATAAGGGCATCAGCTTCGGTTAATTTCTTCTTTATGGTGGAGGTGGTGGCAGTATCATTGCATTGTTCACAGGATATCTTGGTGGATGTCGCATCGTTGTATGCTCTGCGGATGAGGTGTCCCGCAACGCCACGGGCGGGAAGGCGATCTTGTTGGGGTAGGAAAGTTATGGCTCGTTCGGTGTCCGTGATGATAGAGTGGAGATCAGGTCGGGTGGGTCGTCTGTGGATGATGTGCTTAAGGCCCTTGTTTAGAAGGGATAGCTCGTCAACTGAGAACTGGATCGGTGTCAAGTTGACAATATTGTCGTGGAACTTGAAGTCACATTGAATATTGGAGGATTGTGTGGGAAGTAATGGACGTCGAGGGTCTTCTAGCTTCTGGCATAGCGTCATGAACTTGTGTTCTTTGAACGCCTGAAGCCTGAGTTCATCTTCTTCAATTAGTGGTATAAGAACACCGGGAGGTACAATTGAAGAAATATGTAGATGGAGTTTGAAGACGACTTCGTTCAGGCGTTTCTTCTTAGAAAAAATAATTGAAACAGCTCGGCTTACCCAGGTTTGTATGGCGGCAGATCTCGCGGCTTGGGCGGCGGTTGACTTATTCTGGATGATCACTCGTGCGTATTTCGGTTCAAGGCGTTCTCTGAGGCACATTTGGTTAAACCATATATTCTGAATAGTAGCGACCATCTTCCTCTTGGGGTGGAACATCTTATAGATGAGAGACGTACAATCGTTCAGTAAGGGGTCCATAGTGCTGTTTCTATCGATAAAATTGGTAGAGACTTTACAACACAACAAAGGGAGAACAGAGTTTCCGACTAGTTTCGCCATTTATTCCCGGCTTTATCAAGGATACACACAAGAGGACATAAGCCTTTATATACAGAAAATATGGTACAGAATGAGAACATGATTGGATGAAGAAATAACAAATAGTAAATAATATAAATTGTACAGTGGCGACATGATGCGGAGACCAGCTGGCCGATATCACTAGGCAGAGAGAGCAGATTACTGTGCCAGATTATTCAGCAGCAGGATTACGGGAGGATAGAAGGCTCAAGATTTTTTCTAGGAGGCCTGAGCCACACAAAAAAACTTGTTAACAGTGCAACAACATCACGTTTCTGATGGGATTTCATAGGTGAGACCAGGAGGACAGTCTTTAATGTTATGTCTAAGTTCCGATTGGTGAGATATCAGGCTAGTAGCACCCTCTGACGTCGAAAGCGAGGGCAATATAGAAGCATGTGTTCCACTGACTCTTGAGCGCTGCATTCAGAGATCAGACATAGAATTTTTTATCTTGTACAAGAACTGGTTCAAAAGGTAGGTGTCCACTTCTAAGTCTAAATAAGAGGGAGCTTTGAGAAAGATTAGCCACTTGGGGGGGGGGGGGGTAGATATTTTCACATATTCTACCCTAAGGAAGAGAAATTTGTAATGCTTTCCCTTGGTCTCAGCCACCCAGTGCTCATTCCAAAACAGTCTTCTTCGTTCAATCATAACTGATAGAGTGGTGGGATCAACCCGGGCCGCCTTGACTAGATTCTTACCTAATCTGGCCCAGTTTGCCAATATATCTGCCACCTCGTTTCCATAAATCTCTTTATGGCTGGGGGTCCAGATGAAGAATATAGAAACAGTTCAAGAAAAGCTGCTGGATTAGGGTTATCAAATTGTGACTGTGTCACTTAGTGTTTATATTTATTTACTAAGGCCTTTGACACTATCTCTAGAGACCAACTTTTTTATGATTTGGCCTCTTTGGGGGTGTCAAAGGTTTATCTGGACTTATTAAAGGATTATTTTAGGGATCGGGAAAATATTATCAGCCTACGACCCCTAATAAGCAATAAGTCTACTCGTGGAATTGTTCAGGGCTCGAGCATTGGTCCCCTCCTGTTTGCTGTAGCTACTGCTTCGATATATAGTCACCATTTCAACACAGAAATCTGGAGTTACGTTGACGATAATTTCCTGTTTGCAACTTATCCCATCCAAGATCATAGCATGGTCCAGGAATTTCTTCATCAAGACATGACATATTATCAAATTGGTATGGTAGTACAGGCTTGTGTCTCAAAAATACCAAAACCAATATAATGGCTGGTCCGAAAGTAGGAAATTCTACAAGTACAATTAAAATACTTGGCATTGTTTTTGACCCGCATCTTAGGTTCAATGACCACATTGACCAACTCATTACTACTCTTCATCGTAAGACTTATTTGGTCAAAAGATTAAGATCATTATTGAATATTACCCAAATTTGTCAATTCATCGCAGCTGTTATTGTTCCGAAAATAGAGTATGGGGCCGTATTTTGGTCTTCATCTACGACAGTGAATATTAAGAGGTTAACGGTAGCGTATAACCGTCTAATTAGGACCGCCTTTAAAATGAATAGGCTAGACTCTGTAACGATGAAGTGTTCGAACCATCAATTACCGATTCTTGGTTCTATTAGTAAAGCGTCGTTGACCATCGAATTATCTATAGCTTTACAAGAAGAAACTCATCCAGCAGCGTTTGTCAAGACATGGTTTACTTCTCAAAAAAATATTCGAGTAACCCGTCGGTTCTTATTTGTTATACCCATCATAACGTCTGCATATAGTTCCAAAGGATTCCCTTACAATGCGATAACTCTTTGGAATGACTTACCATTTGAAATACGTTCATCGGTATATTCGTGCGTTTCAACACAATGTACTGCCTCCTGCCGTCACCTAAACCGTCGCTTACGAAATTACTATATTGAACAACAATAATAAGTTTTATTTTGCCTCTGTTTTTAATTGGTTTGCTGTGATCATTTGGTTTCTTTTTATAAGTGTTCCATTTTGTTTCAAGTCAAGGTCATTTTCCTCTTTTAATCTGTAGGACGTTGTTCCTTTATTTTTAGTCTCTCTCAAACTTTACTCTATCAGAGTGCTCGAAATTAATAATAATAAATTAATAATAATAATAATAATAATAATAACTATAAAGGGTTATTGTAATCCTCCCTTAAAAAGGATTACACGACACTTGTGTATCCATGTCAAGGAATACACCTGTGTGTGAAATTAATACATACACAAAAATCACAGAGTCAACGATTCAGCAGACATTTTCCCAATATGTATGCACAGACAAAAACTCAATTGTATGGGCGGACAAAAACTCAATTGTATGGGCGGACAAAAACTTCAATTTATGGGCCTAATCTAATACTGATCACACTGTGTTACTTTATGTAATTTTGATTTATAATTGTATTTTTAATTGTACAAGAATGTTGTACACACCTATTTGGATCCGTTGCTTTATTATTTGTAACAATTTCCTGTATTTCATCGAGTTGTAGAGGGCGGGACCGAGTCTGCCTCTGGTATATAAGGAGAGGAGAAGAATCTACGAGGGAAGAAGCGGCATGATTTTACGGTTTTCCCTTCACCGGAAGCCAGACACGTCTGAGCGATTATCTGTATGATGTACGGTGACGCCATCTGTAGAGAAGATTCTAAAAGTGGGCGACTTGTTTTGAAGGGGATTGAGCAAGTGTGGCGACAATTGGCATGTCGCGGTCGTTTCGAACTATTTGTGGATTTCAGATTTTCTTTTTTCTGCTTTCTGGATAATTAGCCATTATCGAAAGGAACCATGTCTTAAAGGTAAGCCAGCATTTTTTTGAGCGTTCTGGTGTTGGGTTAGGTTAACTGAGGTTGGGTTAATTTAGGTTTAGCCATAAAATGAGATCCCGTAACTTTCTGGCAGCCATTTCTGTGACCACTAAAAAATACGGATCATTAGCCTCCTGTAACCGGCCGAGGGGAAATCAACTGCCCCCTGTAACCAAATAGGTTGGGGTATATATCAATTATTTACCTCCGGAGGGGGACGTCGTAGACAGAACGCCGAAGGCGTTCGAGTAACGGAAAACAGTGACCAATGAGCCTCATTGAATGAGGCCCGCAGGGCCGATGTGAGGCGCGAAGCGCCGAGAGTGGTAAAAGTTTAAATTTAAAGGTAGTTTTTTCCACAGATTGAGGAGAAAACATTAAAAATTTGTTTTTCTCCTTAAATCTGTGGTTTTTTCCTTAGGTAACCTCTCTCACTGGAACTACTTTTAGATTTGGTTACGTTTGTTCAATTCAGTTGTAAAAGCAGACAGCAGAAAAGCCAACAATAGGCGGCGCCAGCATACGGCAAGATAATCGCTTAGATGTTTCTGGCTTCCGGTGAAGGGAAGATGGTAAAGTTTCCCCGAAGAAGCTACGGAAGAAGAAAAACAGGATACAGAAGATATGCATGACGGAATGGGCAAGACCTTGACGACCGTAGCTGGAAAGCAGTTTCTCGTCTGACCCATTTGCTGAGTGACCAGTTCTGGATGTCCCGCAGCTGGTGATAGCCACTGGTTTGGTCGTCCGCCAGCCGCTCTTCCATCATGAACCCCTCGTGCTTCGGAGGGCAAGTTAAGCCGCCGGTCCCGTATACAAGATAAGCAGTTTCTCGTATAAAACAGTATTTAGGCCTAACTTGTGCTATTAAGTTTCAGAAAGACTCCACGTGATAATTCTTGTTATTATTTTATTATTTGGATATTTTATACATACTTTGTTGGAATACTTAGATTTTGATATCAGAATTTGTAAGGGGATTAATTGGGATTAATATGAGATGTTTGGATTTTGGATTATTGTAACTGTATTTGAGATCAGATTCAGAGCATCCACTCACGGCCAGTATGGCCGAAGCAGACAAATAGGTATAACAAAAAGAAATTAAGCCTCCCGAGGAAGGTATAGGAAAGTAGCGGAAGCCCTGAGTTCATCTATTTTTTTTTATTCCTTCATGTGCACTTTTTAACCCCCCCCCATTTTTTTTTTTTTTTTTTTTTAAATCAAAAATTGATTTTCTTGAACCTTGTATTTAGAAAATATAAAAGAACCCTATCTTTTTTCTTTTCTCATCATTTTCGATCGAATGATATATCACACCCTATATGTTGCCATAAATTTCTTAAGACCAAGTGATTGCCACCCCCACAACTCCGACCCTATTGGGACGATTTTGCCCAAACTTTAGAGTAATATTGACCTTGCTTAGAGGAATCTGCATACCAAATTTCATTCCTTTATATGCATAAATACGCGTAGACCTTTTGGTCCCCTCTAATTTCCGCCCCCGAAACTCCGACCCCAGTGGGCCAATCAAAACCAAATTAAATAGTGAAGGTGTCCATGCCCATAGTAAGCTACATTGTGAATTTCAACCTTCTACCTCAAAAAATGCAGAAATTATGGAGGGGACGGACGGACGGACGGACAGACAGACATTGTGAAAACAATAAGTAGCTTCATTCTTCCGCTACTTAATAAATGAATACAAAAAAATTAAAGAGTTAATCTGAAACGCGGAAAAGAAAAAGAAAAGAAGAATGAAGAAGAGGAGGAGAGAGCTTAGGAGTCAGAGATGAGTCATGGGACCTTTCTTAAAAAGTTCAATAATCTTGATTTAAAAATTGCTATAGACGGAGAATAATGTATTTCTGGAGTTAAGTTTGACCAGAGTTTAAGGCCTGAGGAGGTAACACTTCTGAAATGATAGAGGCGAGTTATCCGGGGTAGAGCAATGGAACTATGGTGACATGTATTGTGGAGAGGAGAGGGAGCTGCAGTGAAAAAAGAATGAGGGATGGAGGTGAGCAGATGGTTATTAAGAGCTTTGAATATAAAAATAGCCAAGTTAAAGGTGTAGAGTTGGTAAATAGGTGTTATTCCAACGGAGTTAAAAAATTGTGATACAGAATGGGTTTTAAAGATAAATAAAAAAACTCTTGTTATTTTTTACAGGATGATCCCAAACATTATTTTTTTGTTTCACTTCGCTGCTGGTCCCTTATTTGCCTTCGGGACAAAATCTTTGCTGAAATATATGAGGTTTAACACGCTCTTTACACCTCTGAAGTTTCAGGATAAGTCGTCAAGTATTTTTCTAGATATTCAACAAAACGTCTAAAATAGAAAGTGTCCGATTACTTTTGGATAGTGTCCTTAACATATGGGGAATCTGTTTTTTTTTATAGGAATGAAAGGGTATTTTTAGCCTTGTGCAGACCTAGTTTGCCATGCTGCGGTAGGGAGCTGGATATTTGGTGATCAGTGGAGTTGATAGCCCAGGACTGGGAAACCTGATCATATAGGGATGACAGGTGTCCAAGTAATGAAGTGCCTCACCTTAGAGAGAAGGATTTGGAGGAATTCAGGTGCTGATTGTATCTGCCCCTATGTCAGTACAGTAGTAGGTTGCAGGATAGTCTGCTGGTTCTTTCTGAATTGGAGATAAGAATTTGCAGCTTAGCAGGATGTTCTTCTGTGGTGTAATTTGGCACTTTGTCTTTCATTCTTTATTACTAATTGGCAGTTTAGTGTTCAGATTTGTGTCTGGTATCCCCTTTGCCATTAGTCTGTCATCTTGATTGACTTGTTGTTAGGATCCAACTGAACGAATTGGGACAGTTTGTAATGATTATACTTGACAGTTTGTAATTTTCTCTTATGTTTATTTGTAAATAAATCACCAGACGCATATCACGAGTCCTACCTCTTTTGTTTTAATTCAAACAGCCCCTTTTTCAGAAAGCAAGCCCCAGTTAACTACAACTACCGTGATAGACATTTCCCCTTCAATGCTATACTACTCTGGAATGAACTTCCTTTGGAGATTAGATGCCTTCCGCTCGAATGTACAGCACAAGTTTGTAAGTTGTCATGTCGGCATTTTAAAAGTCAATTGTATATTCATTTTATTGACAACATTGTTTAGACTACATTTGTCTTTAGCGGTTTATTTCTTTTTACTTAACCTTTTTGGGTGCTATTCAATAAATAAATAAATAAAAAAATATCCAAGTAATCTTCTGAAGTGCCATCTGCCCTTGCGTACGGTTCCTTGAATGGAGTAGAGAGTATTCCAAAAGTCAGTCACTATTAATTAGGTAACAGGCGGGTGGAAAGGAAGAGATAGTCATAAGAGCTTTGTGGATCAAAATTAGCTCGAGCTGTTAAGAGCTGGCAACCGGAGTGACTTTTTGTTAGACTAAGATATTTTTTCTCTTATAGACTCGATGCTATCAATGAGGCATCAGTGAAATATCTTTGATGGTCCGAGAAATTGTACTAGAGATATAAATCAAACTGGGAGTTGCATACACATGACAAGTGGGAGTAGAATTGATGAGATTGTCAGGGGGGGAACTCCCAAACGTGATCAAGCACTGTGGGCTCACACATATGTAGTTTGTTACAATTGAATTTATCCATTAGACTTGAGGAGAGATCTCAAAGACGGCTAGATCTTAAGAGATTGTCACAATTCCTCCTTTAGGGAAAATCTCCGTCGAGTTATCGTTATGCAGGGTAGGAGGAATACCAGATTCTAAGTGCAGTAATGGGCAAGGAAAAGAAGGAGAGGGTCGCAGACATGACCTCAGTATTTCCCCTATTTCCCTTACCTCCTTGACCAGGGACTGAATCACTGAGTTTTTGGCTAGCACAAGGATATGGCTGAGGAATCTGGTGACCTAATTAAAGAGTTCACCAGGGTGGACATGTCACTCCAAAGAGCCCCCCCCCTCCCGGCTTTCATTACCCGTCTCGCACGTGCCAGGTTTTTTGTGACACTAGCTTTCAGAGTGGAGATGTACGGGTCGCCAGCATAGTTTGTTATCAATTGTCACGCCGAGGAATTTATGACTTCACCTGACAGAGTCTGGAGCCCTGTAGGAATACCAAAAATAGGGGAGGGGGAGCCTTAAATATGCTCATCACTATGGACTTATCAGGAGAGAAAGAAACACCATTGGAGAGACCCCAGTCTGAAAGGGAGTTGCAGGCCTCCTGTAATTTAGCTCTAACTTCTGTATGGACCTCCTGGAAAACCAGGAAGCCATGTCATCCGTAAACATGCTTCTACCGATCTCTGTTGGGATGTTAAGGAAGGCATCAGCGATGAAGATTTAAACAGAATGGGACTGAGGATAGATCCCTGCGGGAGACCCTGGATTTTCTTCTGCCCACGCAACACAGCGAGGGTACTTCATTGCCACTAGTCTTTCCCTGAGGAACGACATAATCCAGATGACAAATCTCCTGGGAGCATTAATGCTGATTAATATATTATAGAGCACTTCCTGGGGCACCAACTCGAAGGCCTTATGTACCGTAATTTTCGGCAGTAGCGCCGCAGCGTTTCTGTTAATAAAAGTGAAAATTTTTGTGTATGCGGCATATTAGCCGCCACGGGGCTACTGTCGGAGATTTTACAAAAATTAAAAAACAAATTCTACCCATGATTTTAGGTCTACTTCATATCGTTCTCTCAACGAAATAAAATGAGTAGTGAAAATATACTACTTGATTTATATTTTATTGATGAATTTATCGATGAATTCACATCCTTTTAATTAAAAATTCACTCCGATAGCGATCGAGCGTGAGCGTTCATCGACAGCGGCGGATTGAACCACCGGGTCACCAGGAAAAAACCCGGTGGACGGACGGATGTCTTTACTTTCTTGTGATTGAGGGCCGCTTTCGCCGATTTTTCCCAGTACGATTTAGACTGCCAGTCCACCCATGTTCATCGATCAACATGAGCACTGCATCTAAAAACTTCCCGCCCTTATCGTTCTCTACACAACCAACATTATCAACTTTCAAATCTGATCACGTTCAAGCGCGCCTGATCACTTTCGCCACTTTCAGTTCGCAATAATGGCTGACAGCGAAAGCGTATCCCATCTCAAAGTCTGTTCCGAATGCGTTTATAGTTTTGTAATGAATCTGAAGGCACAAAACATGTCAGGATACACGTTTTTTTAGGATAAATCTTCCCTTTTAGGTGACAGCGACGTCGCGCACTCCCTCGCTCCTGCTACACAACAGCCAACTCCCACAGCCAGCTTATGATTGGCGCGCACACATGCACACGGGTATACTGAAAACGGGAACGAAATTTGTCTTTAAGGAGAACAAGTTGCCTGTTGGCGCATTTATTTTCTGTTTTTTATTTAAAATTTCTTATAGTTGGATACATGGTAGGGGCGAAGGAGCTGAAGATAAAAGCGAAGATTGTTTTATATTTTTTATTTTTTTAAATTTTTTTCTCTTAGGTTTCGAATTTTCTTTAAAGTTTCGTTTTTCTCGTACGTAGATTTTTCCGTTTTAATGCTCAGGGCTGTATCAGAAAGATTCACGAGCGCGTGCGCAGGGCTAAATAGTCACGAGAACGCTTGAGAGGTGTTAGAAACACCAGTATTTTATTGCATGTTCTTCATTATTATAATTATAAGCAAGGGTATGGTGGAGTATATCTTCACCATGAGCAGAGCATGTTTCAAATTCGCCAAAGTGATGTGCAAGCTATACAGCAGCTTTTAAACTAACAGCCAAGATTGAAAAGGCCTAAGAGCAATAGTGCAGCAGCGAGGCAGTTAGAACTCGACGAAAAATGTATTCGGCGCTGGAGGAAATGTATACAGAAATGTATTATATGTGCGAAATTAAAATTTTTTCCCACTCAAATGCGTATTACTTTTATTGAAGCATATAAGAAAGCATATCAGCCGCTGCAGCGTTACTGCCGGAAATTACGGTATGTCCAAAAAACGATCCCTATGTGTTCCCCTTTTTCATAAGCTAGAGAAGTAAATAGTCAACCAACTTAATGACAGAGAAAAGATGACTTCGGCCAAGGCTGTGTTGTGGAAGTACAGAGTTGGCTTCAAGGAAGTGTTGCAATCGATTATTAATGAGTCGCTCTGAGGCAAGGCATGCACTCAGGAGGTGTGGCAGTGGCATGGTTAAGAAGTGGTGCATGGTAACAACGTGGTGTGGAAGTGGAGTGATGGCGAACTGAAGTGGCACGTATCTTATCGTGTCACCGACTTGCCACTTAGTAAGTAGTCCTCAGAAGATAAAGATACTTTGTTATTTGTGCAATTTGTTTATCTTAATAATACACAAAACCAACACAGGAAAAAGTGTCCGTGGATTCACTTTCTTTTGCAAAAGAACAAAAAATATGGAATATATTGTGGTGAATGGATTGTGAATATATCGTGAAATGATCAGACTTAGTCAAGGTCTTGAGGTTGGATAGCAAAGATTTAATGATAGCATAAAAACACAAAATATACCATACTAATAAATGATACATACATTCTAATAAGGCTCATTCTTAATGTTAATAGTTAAATAGTATCACAGACTCTAATGGCTTAGTAACAATAGAGAGAGGTTGCAAATACATGGGCTCAATACTTAATTTTACAAGAAACCAAAACCCAGTTTAAAGTGATCATCATTCTACCAATCCAGAACTCTCCGCAGAATAAATAACATTGTAAATAAAATTCCTATCAAGATAGTTACAAAAATTTGGTATCATTAGAAATAAGAATACACTAGCAAGAAAATGCAAAAAAATAAATTTTGGTTGATAACTACCTAACATACTGGACCTAGTTGAACTCGACTGATCCTGAAGGTGGGAAGAGACTTGTTGACTCGATGAAATCTGATTCTAGAATGACCTTTAAAACTCGCGCTTCTCCCTTTTTATATCGAGGACTGATCGCGCAGTTAATTCAAGGGTCGCCCCCTGGTGGCAAGGCCAAAATCACTCACAACACTTCCGGTATTGGAGGAGAGAACACAATGACAGCAATCAGTGAAGTCAAGAATTCCCAGCATGCAATTCAACCAGACATATCTAACTTAACAAAATAAAGCTTACAAAATACGACAAATTCGAACAAATAAATTCTAATATTTAGTTTTTGTCATTTTACACATCCAGTACAATAAACCTACCAAGAATCATACAGTTCTTTCACGGATTAGTTTTCTAACATTCGGATAACAGCTTCAACGAGCGTTAGGCCTAACGGCCGCATGGTGAACTTCGATAGTGATTCAGAGTTTTTGTACCGACGGTGAACTTTTGTACCGATGATGGGAATAAGTACTTATAGTGAGACTTTTTGCTTAACATACTATCACAAATAAAGCTGATATAAATATACACATTACAAAGAGAAGATCAAGTACTATCTTTCATAGAGAAGGGACCTTGTAACTTTGCAAGGGTTCAAAAAAAAAATTATTAACAAACTGATTTTGTCACACAACTTTCCCTCAGAGAGAACCCCCCCCCTTTTAGTGTCGTTCACTGTGTAATCGTCTGTAGTCCACTCTGGGTCCTCTTCTTAGAGAGTAGCGGACGTCTTCATCAGTTGACTCTTGGTTGGCTTCTCGGATGTGGAGGGCCTGACAAGAACGACAGGAAACCACTGATCCACATAAAATATTTATTAAAACGTATGCGCATTTACTTTATTCTGATCAGGTCTTAGTATACGCTGAAGAAGGCAGCTTGGCTGCCGAAATACGCATACGTTTTAATAAATATCTTATGTGGATCAGTGGTTTCCTGTCGTTCTTGTCAAGTTATGTCCACAGTTTCTGGCTCCATTTGCTCTCATTGTGGAGGGCCTCTTGTTCCTCAAAATCTCGAATTTGGCAGGGTCCAGGATTTCCATTAATACTTCTCTCTGGTTCGTCGAATGCTGGATCATGCAGTGGCTCCATAGCAGATTGATCTGTACCTCCTGTTCTTCTCTTGCTGGGTCAGGCTGGGCTTGCACAGGCCTATTGTGGTTGGGGATATGTCCCACTCGACCCAGGCTCTGTCCCCTCCGAGTCTGCAAGGGCATGTCTTCCTCATCAGTTTCTGGTTCTTCCAGGTCAGCTATTCGAGTCCTTTTTGCCTTCATACGGTGCTGATTCGGCAAAGTTGACTTTTAGTAACTGCGAGCACTGCGTGCACTGCAGAGAAGCATCCCTCAAAGACACCCAAATGAACAACTCATTCATAGCAACTGTTTCGTATCCGCCCTGCAGTGAAGCATCATTTAAAGACGCCACTGTTGACCCATTATTTTGTAGCATTTTGATATATTAAAAAAATTACTAAATTGCAAAAAAATAAGTTGAGTGGGTCTTGTATTGCATAAATGAATTCTGTATATACACTGTCGCGATCTATATATCTTAGGTAACACTAGGTCGCGATCTGTTTGATTGTGATTTGTTTGAAGTAGGATCCTGCAAAAATCCCACCGGTCAAAACTCCTAGAGTAATAGCACAAATGAGGACATATCCTAGAAATAAACCTTAATATTTTTTAATTTTATTTTTATTTATTAGTACTGGTAATCCAATACGTCCATCCAGGGCCTGTATGGTCTGAGGCCGACGAGTTGGGTCCCTGGATGGACCTGGATTAACGACTGCTGTATGATGGTCACAGCAACCGGAGGGGGAGGGGGAGATCGTGAATCATGGATGGTCGCCCATCCAGTGACTAGCCGTGCCTGATGTTGCTTAACTCTGATTTATCGAATTATTTGAAAAATATCTGGGTTTTTTTTATCAGAAGTTACTAGAGTTTTTATTTTCGTATTTGGAGAGAGGGATCTTTTTTAATTTATTTTCTAATATTAATTTACCGAATTAATTATTTGGTGATGGCGTTGGCCATAAAATTTATACAACGTATTTTCATTATTGTCGTGCATCCGGGTGAATAAGACATTAAATTTAAGTGATAAATGAAAAATTAACCCACGAGCCTACTTTACAGTCAACAATGACTTAAGTGCTCAGAGCGTCGCGATCTCAGACTGGAATTTTCTTTTTCTTTCCTATTTTCATTTATTATTTATTTAAACGCATTTAACGTGTGTATTGTAACATTTTAACATCTGAGGCATCGTGTTTAAATAATCCATCAGCTTTTCTTTAATAAATTTGATACTTGGGGTCTTTGTTACTGTTTACATATACGGTGGCTATGACCTATCCATTAACAGTATTTTTATATTTGCTGTGTAAGACCACGTAACGAATGTACGAATAACTCCCGTAATAAGAAAAATAACCAGATTTACTACTACTCCAAAAGAAAGGATCGACATACTATAACTACTATCACTACCTCTGCTGGTCTTACCATTACTGATGGACTGGATATTAGTAACTGTTTTGCCCAGCATTTCAGTGAAACTGTCTCTACTTCTTTCAACACATTCTCGGAGAACTGTCTACAGATTGTCCCCCTATTGATAATCTCATCTTAATGGAGTTCATTGATAGAAATGTTGCCTACGGCATTAATAGATTACGGGCCAAGCCTTGCAATTCTCTGACAGAGGGTCTTTCCTTTATTCTCAAAGGCCTTCGAGATGTCATAATTATTCCTCTTAGGCGCATCTTTAATTTGTGTCTAAAAGCTGGCCACTATCCTAAAATAAGGAAGAGTGCGGTTGTGGTTCCTGCCTTTAAGGGTGGTTCTGCCAAACGGACTGACATTGCTAGCTATAGGCCGATCTCTATCCTTCCACCCACTGCCAAAGTCTTTGACAATATCATTCATAAATATCTTCTACAACATGTCCTTCCTCATGTTCCTGCGTGTTAACATGGTTTCATTCCCCGACGTTCCATTGTGAGCAATCTTGTATCTCTCACCACTCATGCTCATGATGCTCTTGACCACTGCCAGCAACTTGACGTGGTCTACTTTGATATGCAAAAGGCGTTCGACTCTGTCAATCATGAGTTACTAATTAAAAAATTGTTTGCGTATAGGATTGTTGATGGACTCCTTCGGATAATGCGCTCTTTCCTATTGGATCGACAGTTTGTATCTATACGACATCATTCATCATTGCCCTATAGGCCTCACTGTGGTGTTCCACAGGGCCTATATTATTTGTTATCTTCACTGCTGACCTCCCCGAGGTGATTAGAAACTCCCATATATTGATGTACGCAGATGATGTGAAACTTTTTGGTAACATTATAATTGTCTTAATGCTCACCTGCTTCAGCAGGAATTTATAATATATATGTCATTGGTGTGAGCAGAATGATCTTGCAATTAATGCAACCAAATATGACAAAAATGACCAATTTTATCAAGTTCTCCTAGTCTGTTTGTGAAAATGTGCAAGTTGCCAAGCTCTCTGTCCGTGATCTTGGCGTAATCGTTGATAGCACACTTCCCTATAATTCCCATGTTGACTGTTCGTCTGAAGGCTTACAGAGCTCTTGGTACCATTGTGCGCAATGGAGCCTATTTTCGGTGCCCTTCTACATTTGTTCGGTTCTATCGGAGTCTAGTTTTACCCATTTTGTCCTACTGTTCTGTTTTATAGAATGGGGGTTCAAATATGCAGTCTTGTAAACTGGATAGGGTGCAAGTTGTTTTTCTCCGGTTTCTGAAGCGGAAATTCCCGAATTTTGATGTACCTTCAGATCTGTGTGCAGGTCATTAGAATGAAGATTGATTTTGCCTTTCTTAAGAATGTTTTAATAGGGAAGATGGATGCTCCGAACCTTCTCGAGTCCATTTTCATCCGAGTACCGTCTCATACTACGAGGAAGCCCGTGTTGAAGCTTTGGCCTCCTATTAAACTCAGAGAAGAATTTCATAGGGATACAATGTTCAGAATTCAAAAACTATACAATGAAAATTCTGTTGTCATTGACTTATTTAATTAATTTTCCTCGTCATGTTACTATCCTGCCTTTGTGATTATGGTTGTATTTATTGTTTATCTTGTAACTCTCATTCTATTTGCTCAATATTGTAGTTCCGTGTTGGTTTGAGCCGTCCAGGTGGCCGAAAGGGCTAGGGCGTAGGCTTTCTAGTTCTCGAGTTTGCCTGGCCGTGGGTTCGAATCCCACCGTGGGCATGGATGTTTGTGTTTGTCCCGGGCTGCGTACAGATATAACTTGTGTAAATGGCGCAAAATGACCTTAAAGGAGTTTAGAGGGTGTTGCCTTAATAGTCGACGCCTTAATTTCTAGAACCCCTCCCCCCGTATTGGCTTGAATTAGCTGTGTAAACACCGTACATGAACTGAATTGAATTATTATTATTATTGAATTTTTATCTTTGTAATTATTATTATATTTCTGTTAATCTGTATAAATAAAATTGTGTTTTTCCGTATTTTTATTGTCTTTTTTTTTTTTTAATTACGTTACTTCTCTTTTACTTGTAACTCATATAACTCCATTTTGTTCCTCTGGAATATGTAAAAATGCCAAAGGAACACAGGCAGAAAGCTTGAAAATATGCCAGTAAATGGCAGGGCTAACATGAAAATCATATTACTGCAATAACAGTTCACTCGTTTCGTTGGCCTGTTGGGGGGCAACATAGCGGCTTGGCCTTCCAGTTTATTTGGTGGGTTATTCCCTGTTGTTGTTACCTATTATTATTATTATTATTATTATTATTATTATTATTATTATTTATACCAGATAGTTTGTTTGTTTTTAGTATTTATTTGCGTAAAATGACGGCAGTTTATGGGAATAAAATCATAATCACACAAAGAAACTCTGTGTTTACACATTTAGGTTATTTACTCATTTGGTATTAATTGTATGAAATTATACGATTAAAAAATGAGTAAAGAGCGTTTTAATTGTTGGTAATCTTACAAACATGGAAACACGGAATTCTTGTGTGTGATTTTAAAGGGCCGTCACTTTACGCAAATAAAAACATACAAGACCCACTCAACTTTTTTTTTTTTTTGCAATTTAGTAATATTTTTTAATATATCAAATGTTTAAATCAGTTGTTAATTAGTAATAATTTTGTAAATTCTTATACTCAGCATTTCAATAACATTAACTGATTATTGTTAAATATTTACGAATTATAAATAAACTTTATTAATTTCTAATAGTTAATTTAATTTCAGAGTAAAATTCTGCGAAATAATGGGTCAACAGTGGCGTCTTTAAGTGGTGCTTCAGTTGCTATGAATGAGTTGTTCATTTGGGTGTCTCTGAGGGATGCTTCTCTGCAGTGCACGCAGTTACTAAAAGTCAACTTTGCCGCTGATTCTTGGTCCAAGTCCCATAGCAAGGTTTCAACCTATCTACTTGCACAACTTGCCTGTCTTTTTTCCAGATACCTTCAATCTCGTAAGTAACTTAAGAGATAATTTTCCTTATATGAAAAGGGCCCAAATATCCGTGTCCTAATTTGTTTTTCCTTCCCCCTTTACGTAGCATCCAAGACATTTCTCCCAGAGCATATAATTGCAACCTTCCTCTATTCTTATTTCTTTGAGCGACTCCTCTGTTTTTATTTTCCTGGCTCAGTTTTTCGGCCTTCTCCCTGGTTCTTACAAGTCTTGCTACCAGATCAGAGCGATAGTTCCGAATGGATATATTTTCATTAGATCCTCCCTCCCAGGAAAGTGGGGTTCTAGGATCAAATCCATAAAGAAGGTAGGCAGGTGCCTCACCAGTGTTACTGTTGGGGTTTGTGCGTACAGCGAATAGGGCCTCCTCTAATCTTTCATCCCAATTTCGCGAGTCATCATCGCACAAAGTTCTAAGTATAACGGTAATGGATTGGTTAAGCCGTTCCACCAAACCATTAGAGTTTGGTCTGTAGGCAGTTGTGTGGTGCAGTTCAATATGTAGATCAATGTGTAGGTATGGTCTGTAGACGGTTGTGTGGTACAGATCAATGTGTAGGTCTTCACATAGAACTCTCACCAACTCAGACGTGAAGTGGGCCCCCTTATCCAAAGTTAACTCCTGCGGTATTCCATATCTGCAGATAATCCTTTCCATTATAGCCTTGGCTACAGTTAGGGCTGATTGATCAGGGAGTGCACATGCCTCAGGAAATCTAGAAAATACATCCACGCATACCAAAATATTTATTGGCCCTAAGGCTCTCAGGTAAAGGTCCTACGAGATACATCGAGACCTTCTGAAAAGGAAATGAGGCAGATAAACCTTCCTGGAAAGGAGCCTTTCCTCTAGCCAACTTACATTGTTGGCACACCCTGCAATCTCTGATGAAAACTTTTACATCCCTCTCCATGTTGGGCCAGAAATACCACGTTCGGAGTGATTTGAGAGTCCTACCCACTCCCTGATGACCTGCTAAACTGCCTGAGTGGGCTTTATCAATTAGTTCCTGTTGCATTGATCTACCAACACAAAGTTTATTACGATTGTAGGGGCCCGTCTTCATTAGCATTTTGTCCCGAATTATCAATCCCTTTTTCTTCCTTTTCCTACTTACCAAGGGTGACATACCTGGGTCAGCATGTTGTAAATTCACAATTTTTGCTATCAGCGATTTATTGCTCATCTGAATGACTGCCTGGACTTCCTTAGCAGGCAACCTGGACAGAAGATCGGCTATTCCATTGTCCTCCCCTTTTACATGTTCTACCTCCATTCTTGCAGTTCTAACGACCATCGAAGTAATCTCTGATTAGAACGTTTTAGGTTTTTCATGAATGCCAGGGGTTTTTGGTCGCTCCGTACAATCACAGGAAATCCCAGAATGACATGATGGAATTGTCTGAGACCCATAAGGATGGCCAAAGCCTCCTTCTCGATCGTACTATAATTTAATTGGGCCTTATTTGGTTTATAGCTGTAGAAGGCAATAGGCCTGAGGCACCCATCTCTGATTTGATGGAGTGCTGCGCCGGTCGCTCCAATTGAAGCATCGGTAAATAGGATGAACTCCTTCTCATAATCTGGAGGAATGAGCACTGGCTGATTGCTAAGGACCCTTTTTATTTCCCCGAATGCCTCCTGGCATTATTCGGACCATTTAAATCTGACTCCTTTCTTGGTTAGATCGATGATAGGCAGCAACATGCTTGATAAGTTATTAACAAAAGGCCGATAAAAGTTTACAGCTCCCAATAAGGATCGCACTTCCTTAACATTCGCGAGGAGGAATCTTTTCTATATGCTGAATATTGCCGGGATCTGGCCTTACACCCTCTGCTGAGATGATGTGTCCAAGATACTTAACGTTAGGTACACAAAAGGAACATTTAGATCTTTTCATTATTAATTTGTTTTGCTTGAATATGTTCAATACCCATTCCAATAATGTTATAGGTTCCTCGAATGACTCTGAGTAGATGAGAATGTCATCCTGGAACACATACACCCCCATTCCTAAGTATTCTCTGAGAATATCAGACATAACCCCCTGAAATGCAGAGGCTGAATTTTTTCCACCCTGGGGTAGCCTAGTTAATTGAAACTTTCCCCAGGGTGTCTGAAATGCATAGCATTCACGTAAATGTTCGGCAAGGGGAATCTAAAAGTATCCAGAGTTAAGGTCCAATACTGAGAAATAAATTTTTCCATTAAGGCTTTGATGAATGTTTTCCAGCCCTTGTGTTATGCTACTGACTTTCCGTAAGTCAAGTGTCATACATGTCACCATTATCCTTTTGCACTATGAATACCGGAGAATTCCATCTGGACTTACTGGGCTCGATAATACCCACCTCCTGGTACTGATCAATACGTTTTCTAAATGAAGCTAAGTATTTATGAGATATGGGGTATTGCCTGACGAAGATAGGATTCTTCTTATCAATCTAACAACTGACAACAGCATCCTTTACACTATTAAGTATCTCAACCTCTTCCCCAAAGCAATCATCAAACATACCAATAAGATCATTAAAGGGCAACTCTACGCAAAAATTCGATTATAATTTTTTTACGGAATATCAATTTTGGATATAAATATAACACGATTCCGTTGAAATTTTTAATTTTGGTCCATAATTTCTATATAAAAAATGCTTTGAAAAGCGAAAAATAGCGCTTTTGCATTCCCCTCACGCCGGCCATTATTTTTCCGGAAGTGACGTAGTGCGAGGTTAGCTGCTGGGGTAGATTTAATGTTTTAATGCTAATCCCAGTTGTTTGTAAGCTTTCACAGCGTGATTTTTTTAAGTAAAAAAAAACTAGAAAGAGTTTCCAAATGTGAATCTCCTTTTTGAATGAAAATAAAATAAAATTAAAATAAAATAAATAAATGAAAGGCACCAATGTAAGTTCTAATGAAGGAGGGGATTGAAATATTATCAAACCACTCCTTTTATTATATAATAATTATTTTGATCATTTTAATTCATTTAATGTTCTCTATGTAAATGAATATTTATTGAAATGTGGGTGTAGCTTTTAAAGCGAAGTCACGAATAGATGATTTTCAAAAATGAGAAGTTACATGAATGACACTGAATGAATTTTGAAACTTTTTTTAGTTTGTTTATTAAAAAAATCACACTATGGAAGCTTTCAAACAATTAATGCTTATTATTTCTCTAATTCACTGTGTTGACATGGATTTTATCACCATGCCCCAGCATTAAAAATTAGCTCTCTCTCTAACATCTGATATTTTCTCACTGAGCAGATATTTACGACCGATCTTCCTAAATTTGTAAATCGCATATTCGTCATGCCTCATTCTTATTTAGTATTTGGCTATAAGAACAGAGGTAGTGATGATAATTTATCATTTCTTCAATTGCCTAAGTAAGAATTAGGAAGAAATGGATAATTTTTGATGGAAGAGATAACTGGCTTCCAACCGCGAACTAGTCGACTCTGCTGCGGTCACTTTGAAAAGTTTTGTTTTGTTATTGATCCTGTCGTATTAATGTACGTAGGTATTAATTAAGCTCACTATCTATGTGCGCAAGGCTATGTAACTAAAGAGGTATCCGGATAAAACGCAACCGGACAAAATGCAACTACACGTTTTGAAGTGTTCAGATGGCCACATTCGATTATAAATGATGAGAAACGTAAGAACATAGAGCTCGTTTTCATTTCTAAATACTACATCCTATTAGTGCAATTTTTCAAACAATAGACGAACTCAGAGCTCTCACTACTTCGTCAAGGGGGAATAATTTTTTTCATTGAAGCATTTATTGGAAGCCAACCAGAAATAGAGAGGGGAGGGGGGAGGATTGCCAATTGATTATGATTTGAAGCCACTTTCTTGGTTAAAATTCACAAATAGAAAAGGGGAGTGGGGACTAGTGATTGGCTATTGCTTTTAATGTTTGACTAAGACCCCATTAAAATTATATTAGGTAATCTAGTTAAATAAGTAAATGGTGCTAACAGTAGCAAATTTTTGTTTAATGTTTTGAAGCGAATACATTTGTCATTTAAACTGGCTGAAATAGTTTATATTTAGTGATGATCGTAAATTAAAATATATCAGTGTAACAAAATACAATTGATAACCTGAAATTTAGTTCGATTTTCCATAAATTTTAGTTATGAATCAAATAAACAAAGAAAATTGCTTGAGAGAATTTTAATTAGTTTTAATAAAATTTTACAGTATTTGAAACCACAATGTTCTTGTGAAGGAAAGATTTTTCAAATGGCTGTCACAACGCACCGGGGAAGAACTTTTCTTTTATTTCTTCCCAGGTGCACCCAAATCTAATGGACAAATTAGTTTGTTGGTATATCATAATCCACACAGATTTTTGAAAAGACGGAATTTTCAGTGATGCACTCCGAACCACTGGGCATATGCTGATCGATCTCGGCTTAATCACGACAGCATACGTTCGCACTTGTGATGTCGGCATATCTTCACATATTGTGCACTGATACCTAATTTAAAAATTAATATCATGAAATTGTTCACATTTAAATAACATACGTATTAATTATACTTGACAATTTATTGCGCATGATACATTTTATGTCGATTCGGTGACACTATTCCTCGTCTAATGACGGGTAATCGCGGTTCTAAACTATATGGTTTCACGCCTAACCAAATCACTGATATAGATAGTTGTCCAATTCATTATATAGATAGTTGTTAAATTAAGCCTCCATATCTTCGTAAGTGTTAAAACTAACATCTGAATCGCTGCTTTCATGTCCAAACATTGTGAAAATTGTAGTGAACGCAGTACTGAGTGAATGTAGATCTATAGTGAATGTTAAAGCTTCACTGCAAAGCTTGATGAGAGCAATCCTCGCACTACGTCACGCCTCCACCCAAGATGGATGCCCCGGATGTCAAATCGCGCTCGGAATTTTCGTTTTTCACACATTTAGGATTCGAATTTTAAAAAAATAGATATGCTATGATTTTATTAATAGGTTAGTCTTTCGATTTAAGTAAAGTTGTATGTGACCGTAGAGTTGTCCTTCAAGTATGCATTTTTGGTCCTTAATCAATATGCTTTCCTGTTGAGAATAAGTCTGTATACTATTAAATTCAATTATTACACTTTTGATCAGATCGGTACCCAGAATGGTTTGGTATTCTCTCCCCTTTAAATCCATACAGACGAATTTACGGTACCCAGTGATCCCTTCTTCGGAATGAATATTAGCCCATATTGCATGATTCACATTATGAATTTGTCCTCCTATCCCTTTAATTAGAATGGCCACGTCCTCCCATGTGACTTTGTCTCCTATCCTTTCTGCCACTCCTTCATCAATTATGGAAACTAGTGATCCTGTGTCGATCAGAGTCACTATGCAAAGGTCCTCAATTTTAATTTTTACCTTGTACAACTCATCGTTAGGGTTTCTTAATACGACCAGATTGACTAGTTTGTCTGCATCAGCCGAATCATACTGGTCTACAGGATTGGCTTTCCTTAGGTTAAAGGCTTACTCTTACAAGAATTTGCATAATGTCCTGCTCTCCACAGACAAAACAGTTCCCTTTCCTTTGTCTATAAGCAGCCCTTCTTGGTTTTTTTTCTAACCTTTTTTCGAGTGACCCTAATTTCTCAACTAATTCCTGCATTAATTTTTGATTATCATCCTTATCCTTTTCCCCTAATTCTAACATCCTACCTTGCTGTATTACTAATTTTTCAAGAGCCTCTATACGATTGCATGCCTCTTTAGCTTCACCTACATTACAGTTCCCTGTATAAGATCTAGACTCTAGGGCTTCTGATTTTATGGCTTCTTCAACAGCCTTTTCAAAAGAATCTGGCTCTTTATGGGAGATAGTCCTCATGTGTGCAGGGAGCAGGTTCTCAGAAAACTGCTTTAGTAACAGAATTCCCGTCTGAGGCTCCATAATTGGTTCATATTCAATTAGTTTATCCCACAGGTGCTCTAATCGGGCAGCAAATTTCTCCACACTCTCCCTTTTTCCTTGCTGAGCCAGAAAGAAATCCGTCATAACATCTTTTCTATCCGCCCTTTTTCCCATAACCCTGACTAATCTTTCTTTCAGTTTATTATAGTCTTCTAGCTTGTACAGCTGTAGTTCATTCAACTTGCATGCTGCTGTCCCTTTGAGCTTGGCTTTTAAGACAATGGTCTTGATTTCCTCATTCCAGCCAGCTAATATGGCTATGCTATCAATGGCACAAAAGAAACCCTCCAAGTCAATAGAGTTGTCATCGCCGTAAAATGTAGGAATCAAGTGGGTAAAGCCCGAGACGGTGGAAACAGTGCCTTTAGCTGCATTTACTTCCGCATTATTATTCTCCCCCATCACTTCTCGATTATCACAGTCCCTGTTCGAGCGCCAGTTCTGGTGAATGGGTTGTAAATATCTCGTGAAATGATCAGACTTAGTC
The DNA here is from genome assembly GCA_023313115.1 of Rhysida immarginata. Lineage (NCBI taxonomy): Eukaryota > Metazoa > Arthropoda > Chilopoda > Scolopendromorpha > Scolopendridae > Rhysida > Rhysida immarginata. The sequence continues at coordinate 914,536 of JAHWFO010068209.1, forward strand.
AAGGTCTTGAGGTTAGATAGCAAAGATTTAATGATAGCATAAAAAACAAAATATACCATACTAATAAATGATACATACATTCTAATAAGGCTCATTCTTAATGTTAATAGTTAAATAGTATCACAGACTCTAAAGGCTTAGTAATAATAGAGAGAGGTTGCAAATACATGGGCTCAATACTTAATTTTACAAGAAACCAAAACCCAGTTTAAAGTGATCATCATTCTACCAATCTAGAACTCTCCCCAGAATAAATAACATTGTAAATAAAATTCCTATCAAGATAGTTACAAAAATTTGGTATCATTAGAAATAAGAATACACTAGCAAGAAAATGCAAAAAAATAAATGTTGGTTGATAACTACCTAACATACTGGGCCTAGTTGAACTCTACTGATCCTGAAGGTGGGAAGAGACTTGTTGACTCGATGAAACCTGACTCTAGAATCACCTTTAAAACTCGCGCTTCCCCCTTTTTATATCCAGGGTCGATCCCGCAGTTAATTCAAGGGTCGTCCCCTGGTGGCAAGGCCAAAAACACTCACAACACTTCCGGTATTGGAGAAGAGAACACAATGACAGCAATCAGTGAAGTCAAGAATTCCCAGCATGCAATTCTACCAGACATATCTAACTTAACAAAATAAAGCTTACAAAATACGACAAATTCGAACAAATAAATTCTAATATTTAGTTTTTGTCATTTTACACATCCAGTACAATAAACCTACCAAGAATCATACAGTTCTTTCACGGATTAGTCAAACTTTTTTACCAAATGAAGAAAGTAACATTTTGCAAATAACTTGAAAAACTACGTCCTGTGCTACAAAAGAGAGTCACAAATTTCTCATAACACCACAGTTTCGCACTTCATTCCATTTTGCTGTGCGCGTTTGCATTTGTATACACAGGATTTAAAAATTCCACTTACCATTTAACCAACACACCACTCACACTCCACCTGCTTACCACCTCAGTGCACGCCTTGCCTAAGATCTTCATTAGGCATGAGGTGAGGGCATTAGGCCTATAGCTTGAAGGCAATGAAGGGGACTTAGAACCAGGTGGATGATGGAATCCTTCCATTTCAGGGATAATACCCATAGACCAGGAGATGCTCAGGGCTTCTAAGAGTAAGATTAACTGGCTCTTACTAACTTCCCAAAAGTAGAATTAATCAGGCCGTCCAGGCCTGGGGCTGAGTACTTGGTTCTGAAGGCAGCTTTCAAAGAGGCTTTGATGAATGGCTGCTCCCATGGCTAGAGGAGGTTTGGAGGACGGATGGAATCGGGTAAAGGCTTAGGCCAAGACAAGCGAGGTGGTGAATCGCTTTGATGGATGCTTTTGGATCAAGGTAAGTGTCACTGCAGCATATTAGAAGAGCGGGGGGGGGGGGGGCATTTTTGAAAAAACCTTTAAGAATTTCCAAATGTTGTTTTCAGAGTTTTGTGTAATTAATGATTTCCAGTACATTCTTCTGGTCTTATTTAGCATTCTCTTACTCTATGCTTTCATTTTTTTCAGAATATAACCAACACGTGAAGCACCTGCACTTTAGGAATTCTCTCTTCACCTTATTTGGAGCCACACAGCCTCCTCACAGCTGGGAGACCACCAACACAGTCTTGTGGGGGGGGGGGGGAGAATTTCTTGGACTGTTTGCTTCCTTGCAATCTTGCCTGGAAGACTAAGTTTTGGATGTCCAGGGATCTGTGAAGGCACAGGTCAGAAGGGGTTGGGGCACTGCTGATACTCTGGCCACTCAGAAGAGGAAGTAGTTGTCTTGGGAGAGAGAGAAAGGGCGAGGGAGAGCCCAGTATGACAGTTCAATAAGATACAGAAGCAGAGGGACTGGTGGTAGCTATTAAAAGCTCCCGGGACTGTCTCCAAGTAGGTGTGGAAGGGAAAGTTCGGGGAGCTTAGAGTATGTTCAGGTTAGAAGACGGCCAATGCAATCTGTCCGATAGGTAATTTGCTCCTTGGTGTAATAAATACTTAAACTTTTATAGAGCTCAATATCCTTCATATATTTGCCATTTTGGTTATATCTGTTGCAGCCTCAGGAAGGGCTTTTGCATTCAGATCTCCAATGGCGATAAAGGGTGAAACTAACAAATCTATTAATGCATCCCATCTTTTTAAGTACCCTGGGACTAGATATATTAAATGTGCAGCCGTATCTCCTGGAGGTAGACCACCAGGTCGATAACGGCCGTCCTCGTAGTGCTTCAGAAAATTGACGTAATGGGAGATTCAGGAGCGAACAGAAACCAAATGCTCCCTCCATATTTTTCTCTACTGCTTGTGTATGTCAGACTTTGGAAAGCTGATTGTCCAGTCGGGGTTTAGAAACATCTCACTTAAGGTTAAGAGTTGGATCTTTTGTTTGAGAAAAACACCGTCCAATTGGCTTGTATGATGTTCCAATGGAGGACGTCTACGTAGTTATTGGGGAATGATGGCATTTTGGATTAGGAGCAACTAGTAATGTCAGTGAGCCACTTTGGAATGCAGGTCGTGTAAGATGCCATTACCTTAAAACGTCTTCAATATCTTCGAATTTGCTGTGTGCATCGGGAGTTTTGAATAAAGTTGAGATAAATAACTTCAGATAGTTGCCTTCCAGTTGGTCTACTGTATGGTTTCCTAAGTTTGTAGATTTGTCGTTAACAGATGCCTCATCATGAACGCTAGCCACATTCTTACTGGCCCGAAGGTTCTCCAGGAAGGGAAACAGCTGCGACCAAGGGATCTGCAAGGGTGGAAGATTTGAGACAGATCATCCCAACCACATGCCGAGCAGGTGATAATAGACATATCCATACGGTTGTCAGTGTTCAGAGCAAGTGGGGTCAACATTGCCAAGGATAGGCAATGGGGTGGGTCTCACTTGTGGATAGTTGGTTTCAAGTTGGAAACAAAAGCTTATGATCTGTAGTCCGGCGCACTATTACCAAGTTCCATATCAGTTAGTTTTTTGGATTCATAGCAAGAAATGTAAAGAGCGACATCTTACTAAGAATTACTGATTCATATTTGAATTTGCTGCACCCCCTTAGTAGGAAAACTACTCACCACTACAGTTGGCCCAGACAAAACGGGAGGACGAGATGTAGTTTGTCCCTTACTGTGGTATATTGCCACTACACTGCAATTTACTCATGTCATTTCCCTATCTGTTTTGTACTTTTCTGTAAAGTTCCTTTGCTAAGTTCCCTTTTTAGGTCTATGCTATTTTTCCCCAGTACTAACTACAACACTCGGAAAAGAAGTATGGAATATTTTTTTTTTCACATTTGCATCTCACTAAAATTATAAATAACAAACAACGAAGCGAAATTGTGCAATTCCCTTTTAGCTATACGTTTACTCCATATATTTAAAACTACATTGCTAATCCTAGAAGATTTCACTGGGTAGTTACAGAAATATGCTATCTCGAACGAGTGCAAGTCTGGAAAAAAATATGGAATAGTCCAAAAGAGTGGAAAGAAGTATGGAATAATTACGATTAACCAATGTGTAACAATATGCAAATGATATGTAAATCATAGGAGGTTATCTACGTGATATAAGTAAAATACAAAAGTAGTAAGTAATTTTGTAGTATTAACATTATTTTCTGGTACTAAGATGGCTAAGACGTGAACTCAGTACTGCAGACAAAATATTAATTCTGAAGTTGTAAACTATGGGTCACACTCAACAATCCAATGCTCCCAAGGAATGCTGTCAAAAGTTTTGGCTAAACAGTTTTAAACACCCGACAATTAATACGAGAGTTCCAGAAGGAACAACGACATGTTTCTCAAGAAATTGAACTGATCGTCATGACTAAAGATCAAGAAATAATGCAACAAAAAAAAAACGATTGCAGACGATTAAAAATGATCCTCAAAACCGCTCAACAATGAACTTTCTCCGTGTGCATCGCCTACAACCTGTCAATTTAAGTAATGCATGTATGCGAATAAATGAGTATTAATAAATTGTGTATTAATGTATTATGTATTAATGAGTATTAATAAATTAATGGAGTATTAAAAAAAAAACTTACCTAACCTAACTGAAACAAAAAAAAAAAAAAATCTGTATTTTGAAACGTCGGCGTTATGAGTTGTCGGCATTTTGAACCGTCGGTATTATGAATTGTTGGAATTTTAAACCGCCTGCATCATGACTTGTCGGTATTTTGGTGTCGGTTTTTTCATTGTCGGTATTTTGGGAATTAAACTTTTGTGGTGCGATTTGGGAAACTGTTTTTGATCTGAGTTGACGCTCCAGAGGTGAATTCAGGAAGGTAGCCAGCTCGCAATGGCTAGAGGTTTCACCTCCTAGCCGTCACGTGATACACTGCGATCTAGCCGTAGCGTATTTGAACGATCTAGGCCTATTGCTAGACAGGGCCTAGCTATCGAAGATCGAAATCGAAGAGATTCAATGAAAGGATGAAAAATAAGAGTGAAAAAAAATAGGAAAGCATAGAAAATTTCTGTTTTAGTTCGATTAATTTCTGTTGCAAGCTCTAATTGTTAATTAATTCAATAATAAAATGAACGACAAGTTAATTATCTCAAAATAAAAGTTAAACATTTGATTAGTCATACAGAAGTAAGAAAATATTCAATACTACAATCTCTCCTTGACTTAGCCGTAAATATTTCGTCGCTTGTGTGTAAAATAAATTCACGTCCATTGACAATGACTCGTGTTTCAATCATATTTTCATGAACATTTGCTTCGGTGGCCGCAGCCATCTTGAAAATGACCAACGTAGCCAACTTTTGAGAAGCTTGCTTAAAAACGTAGCCAGCTACGGATGGGCGGAACTAGCGTAGCCTACCGAGTGCGTTTAGGAAAAAGGCTAGACTAGCCCACCTAGCTACCTTCCTGAATTCACCTCAGGCATAGTATCAGGCGCGATAGAGCATTCTATGATGTCACAACACCTTGGAGTAGAGTGGGCTTGAAGGACTTGCCGACTATCGCCGACAATAGCTTTAACATGTGCATTTCATAATAATTTATGAATGAAAATATATGTGACTGGTTATTTATGGTTCTGAAGGCTTAGAATATTAATTTAATTGTTACAAAACGAAGTCACAAAAGCTGGTTAATTTAAAGCCATGAACTCAAATCCACCGTAATTTTAATCAGAAAATTTTTGCCTATCTACAATCGATTTATCTTTTCAAAATGTATAAAATATAATAGAAGTTTCTTATGTGACATAATTACCGTAATTTTCGGTATATAATACGCGTATTATGCAAAATAAAAGTTATAAGAATCATTACTGCGTATTATAAAAAATTGCGTATAATATTCCGCTTTTTTTTTTTTAATAAACCAGGGAAAATACAATGGAGGGGGGGAGCATTTCAAACCAAGTTTTATCCAATATTAAGTATACATTACATAAAAGATTTTCACTTTTTTCTCAATTTCCTAAAATTGCATATAATAATCTGATAAAACCAGGACAAATTTGCCTTACTTTTTGAACTTTATTTAAAATTTGTCTTGGTTTTATCGAATTATTATTAAAATTTTTATAAGCAAACGATATTTTCAATCGCCGTTACGAAAACCTGTGCTATTTGTTTCCCTTTCCACTAAGATTCCGGGTTTTCTCACCATCTTTTAATATGGCCACCAAGCTAAGAAGCCTATGGTTTAGCAACTTTTATTTTGTGTGAATCCTGTAATAATAAAGTTCAAAAAGTAAGGCAAATCACTCAACCATTAACTAGAGATAACAGTTATAAATGCAATACATGAATGCTACTAGTCTTAATCATTTCAGTCAAGGAATATAGGGGACGCTATTCCGCATTTTTACTGATGTTTGCTACTAACCGATCTTTATAAAGATGTCAAGATAAAACGTTTGATTTATCTTTCAAATGGATATATTTTGCATGGCAGACAATTCAAGAAAATACAAAATGAGATATTTTTGTGAAAGCAGGAATTACCCCTCCTGTAGATGATTCAATCAGGAGAATCAAAGTCGAGGAAGAAACGGTAATTAGGCCTAACAATGAATGCTTACTGAAATTGAGATAACCCCGCACCCCTCCCCAGAATAAGATACGCTAATCTGTTAGACTCACGTGGGGCGCAGAACCATCAAGGGGTTCGAGACCCATAAATGAGGTGCGACTCGACAAGTAACTATGCAGTGGAAGTACGTTCTATTTATTACCTGTTATCACAATAAACATATAGACTTCATATTATTAATCTTATTAAAAGGGCCCTTGTCATGCACAAATTGACAAAAAAACAAAACATCAATCGTCAGTCTATATATTATTACATCTGAAAAGAGAGAGAACGATGTTCAACGCCAAATTCTGCTAGCAACACAATCTATGGCAGGCAAACATGTCCTTAATCCCAATTATTACCACGTGAACCTCATGACATCATCAGAACGGAATTCTTGCCTATGACAATCCAACACCCTCGAATAAGTATTCCCATAATTTAGGATGCTTACCCAGCGCCCAGTGCTGCCTTTAATGAGGAGAGGAAGGGGGGAAGCACAGTAACCCCTCTTGGCGGGTGTTGGCTTGCCTGCAACTCACGGCGCAGGAACACCTTGTGCATTCTTTAACGCCGCGCATGAACACCGTGTGCCGGCTGAGCGCTCTCTTAAAAAGGGTTCTCCAGTGCACAGTTTTATGTGTTCATGGGTTCTACAATTGGATTTTTAGCGGTATATTTGCATGCCCATTCTTCATTATTACAGATGCGATTAAAATTAACTTAAATAAGAATACAAACACATTATCTACGCTGGGCAATTACAAATGATTTCCAATCGCTTAGTTCAATCATTTGTCCCGAACGGATCACAGCATAGTGAGTGGGTTGATTGCGGATTACAGCCAGGGTGTGGCGGGAGGAACGCACCAAAAACGCCACGACGCAGCTAATTTTCTGTCCTTTGTTTAATCGCGCCAGAATAAAAATAAAGTCACTCACCAGTCTTCTTTTCGTAAGTTAATCTTTATCAGTGTCATCCTGCCAAGCAACGCAACTTTCTTTGGTCAGACGCAGCGATAGTTCCATTTCGTTCCATGTAGCCTCATTCTCATCATTTCACTTTCCAAAGGTTTGTTTTAACATCTAACGACAATAAGCTAATAACTAAAAAAAACTGATCCACAACAAAACCATTTCAGATTGCATTGGATGCAGTAAGTACTAACATTCAGCAATTAATTGTATGTTAGACGATTTTGGAACGATCATTCGGAGCATCAGAAAAAGACTCTGCACTCTATGAACGCTCAAATTCTCTAGAACGTCAACAACAATTGCTAAACACAGCAATACCAATTACTAATACAAATTTTTTAACGAAAAACAATCCCTATTTGCTAATTTCCAACAAAGCAACAATCACAGCCGCCAATAACGATCACCACATAGCTGTGACACTGCCAACAAAAACACACAACAACAAAACGTAACAATCAAGAAAAATGACAACAAAACACTCTTACAAGCTAAATAACTCAACCTTTACTTCCAACTAAAACTTAACAATACACATTCAACATCAATAAAACTAGCACAATTCTACTCATAATACGATTATCACTCATTCATATTGAACAACACATTTTAAACACTCACGTTGCCCTGTACAACACTAATATAACCGCAACAGCTGCTATTTATACCCAAAACACTACTTTTCTCCCGCCAGAACACATGTGACATACTCTGACAAAATATGAAATTATTCTTCTCAGACAAACGTTTTCGATTTTGAAGGATTTTAAATAAATTTATTTCTGATATAATGTAATTTTATATGTAATGAATGTCTTATGATAATTAATTTTGATAAATTCACATTTCTTCATTTTATGGAAATATAAAAAGTCTAAAGCTTTTAAAAACCATACAACCATAATACACTGCACGTTTGAACAAATATGGTGGAGCATTCCCTGTTGTTGAACTGCATATATTAGGTATATAAATTGCGTATAATACACAGATGCATATTTTATACGGGAAATTTTCCAAAATTTCGCAAAAACTTAGATGCATATTATATAGGGGTGTGTATTATATATAGAAAATTATGATATTATTATGTCTCAATGAATTAAATTTATGATTTAATCAGTCTATAAAAATTAATACAATCAGTATATAAATTGCCTTGTATACAAATTTTCTCAAATGAATGCTTTGAAACTTCGGTTATTGTATCTTTGTTATTTTATCTGTCATCCAAGCTTCAATGTCATTTATCAAGTTTTTTGGTTTTCCTTTTTGGTTTAATTTTCTGTTGCTCTCCGTTTTACTTTTTCTTGTCTTCCCACGCTTTAGAAAAGGGGGGATGGGAAAGGGCATTGCCATGGTTATTAGAAATTAGTCGTTGGTCAACTCCTCCTCAAAAGGCTATTAGCGCCAAAGGCTATTAGCACCAAAGGAGACCACCAGGTGGCATTAAATGAGACCAGTAGTCCATTTTAACTATATATAGTAGCTGATTCAGCTACTAATATAGTGAATTAAAGCAATTGTTTTTTAATTTTTTTAAATTTTATTTCATTTTACATAATCAAAAAATTAAATGTAGGGAATATAAAATACAAAAGACAATTTTGGAATTCAGAATAATTTCTAAAAGTACTTTATAATGTCCAAATACATGTTTTTTTTTGTCATTACAAATTAGATAAAACATCTTATATTTAATTAATAATAAATATATATTTTAAACTTATAAAAAACTATAATTGTTGAATAATAATTTTTAACTCCACGGCAGGGGAGGTCATGGTCTGGTGGGCTTTCACTGAACACAACTTCTGTGAAGTTAAGCTACATCAGGCACGGCTCGTCACTGGATGGGTGACCATCCGTGATAGCCAATCTTTACCCCCTCCCCCCCGGCAGCTGCGACCATCATACAACAGTCGTGAATCCAGGTCCATCCAGGGATCCAACTCGTCGACCTCTGGTCATACAGGCCCTGGATGGACATATTGGATCCAATTAATTAATAAATAAATAAAAATAAATAAATAACTTAATCAATAAAATAAAAGAATTATAAAAAGTAAATAAAATAGATATTGAATAACAAAAACAATTAACACCAATAGAATCATCACCAAATTAGTAAAATTTCTAGATATTTTAATATAATAAATCATAAAATTTTTTAATTAAATCATAAAAAAATTCACTATCAGTATAAAGAATAATGCAAACAACCAAACCTGATATGACCAAATTTTTACAATAGAAATACCAAATATACAGTTAAAAATTGCTTAGCATCTGTACCAAGATAGATTTCCGGAAGTGACGTCACGAAACTTTAAAGCACTATAACTTTTTAATGGAGCCTCAGATCGAAAAACGCGACTAGACTTTTTTACTCAGAGTTTCATCCTCTACATATCCTTAAATTTGTGAAACATCGTCCATTTACACCCTGTATATACTTATATATATTTACCAATTATACCAACATTAGACAACATGAAAAAGAATTTAAAAACATTTACATTTAGTAAAATATTAAAAATCATAAAAACTATCTTTTTATATTTCATTAACAAAACTTATACTCAAACAGGTGAACCTATGGGTAGTTCATTATCACCTATCATCACAAGTATTTATATAAACATAGGAATACTAATAATTAAATACCTCACAACATAAACAAAATATCCAAATTTAATATTCTAAATTTAATTAAAATATTGAGATGACATTTTAATTATCACCAGTAACTCTATACAAACAATATTACAACACCCATAAACTTTTATAACCAATAACATGGAGAATAATAAAATCACAAAAAAATAATAAAATATTAAAATTAATATTTGAGCTATAAGAAAAACCAAAATAAGGCCCACATTCTATCAGAAGAGTCTGTGTACCAAAAATTAAGACTATCAAATAATTTCAATGAATAAAAAAATCTAACCTCACCATAATATATACCCCAAATAATTAGTTATTTATATAATAAAAATAGAAGTTATTTTTATAATATTAATAGAAGTTATGTTATTTTTATTATTTATATAATAATAAAAATAGAAGTTATCAATAACAAACACACAATAAAATTAATAGAAGACTCATTCATAGAAACATTAAGAACAAAACGATTCAAAAAACCTAATTAAAAGGTATTCAAACATCATGCAATACAAAATCTTTTCATAAAACAGAAAAAAAAATAGAATAAATACCCAACATTAAATAATACCAAAATTAAAAAAATAAGTGCTTAAAAATTAAAAGATAAGCAAAAGAAATGAGCACTGGGGAAGGTCTCCATTGAAACTAAGCTTAATGTATGGTAGTCAATAGACTACTGATAAATCAACGCCACCTAATGGGAGCAGTTTTCCCCAATTACGTTTTTAGCACGGCCTACGAGATAGTCAAAGGCCTGTGCATTTGCCCCTTTTTGAGGCCAGAATCGGGAAACATGCTGTTTTGCGTTTTTACCGCTTGGCGCGCTACTTCATGACATGTTTAATGAATTGTCTGCATTACTGCGTGTAGTTTTTTTTCAGTTTTAATCATGTTTCATCGATTTACAGCTTTTTTCGATGAATAAAATGTAATTTTTGATCATTAAAATAATTTTTCATATCAATAACATAGTTTCGTTCAAAAAAACGTAGTTTCATATTGAAAAATAAACATTCACATCAATAAAATAATAGTTCATATCAATAGAATAATTTTTCACATGAATAAAACGTAGCTTCACGTCATCAAAATGTAAATTCGTTTCAATAAAACGTAATTTTATTTCAAGAAAATGTAACCTAAATTGGTCTTTTTATTCAGCAGATTCTTATGAAAATACAAATCATTGTCATGTAGTAAGAAAAAAGTGAGTGCTCAATTATACACTGTTATATTATTCTTATTGTATCTTATTTGTAATACTTTTGTTCATTTTAGAAATAAAATTATATATAGTTTCATTATAATTCAATATATGAATAATTTGAATTTTGTTTACTGTTACTGCAATTTTTCAATAAGAATCTGCTGAGTAAGAAAATCAGTTTTTAGATTACATTTAATTAAAAATGTTACACTTAATAAAAGTCACTGATTTTATTGAAACGAATTTATATTTTTATGATGTGAAAGTACTTTTTATTGATATGTAAAATTATTCTATTGATGTGAACTATTATCTTATTGACGTAAATGTTTATTTTTCAATATGAAACTACTTTTTTTTTTTTTGAACGAAACTATATTTTATGGATATGAAAAATTATTTTAATGATCGAAAATTACATTTTATTCATCGAAAAAAGCTGTAAATAAAATCCCCATCGCTCTTTACATCAATCATAACATTTCAAAAAAGTGGAGGATTAAAATATCCTAACAAAATTTTGTTATTATAGCTATTATAGTGGAAGTGGTTACTGAATTTGTCAATGAAGCGATTTCTGAAAGAAAAACACTCGCAATTTTAAAAACTCTCATATATAATCTACTACTAATCATAGTAATATAAATAATATCATTTTACTAAATTATTAAAGCCTTTACTAGATAATTATGCAAAAAAAAATGACAGAAAAGTACAATATTGTTAAAAATATAAAACGCAAGCCTTTAAAACAGAAAAATTTTGAAACTTATATTTTTATTTTTCATAAAATTATTATATACATAGTTACAATGCTCCCTTCCATCCATCCCTTGATACAATTTTTATATGATTTTGTATACTTTTATAACTATAAATTGTAATAAAAATTACGTTTTCAAGTTAATTTATGAATTACAAAGTTCATTTCTTAAAACAAAGTAATAAAAGTGATTAAATATTTAGTTTTTCTTTATATTTTATTATTTTCGCACACTTTCATAATAGATACAATATTAAGATTATGTCTTGAAATCGAGACATCTGCCGGCGGAATCTTACAACTCGAGTTTCCCTACTTTTATACCGAATGCACAGGCCTTTTACTATCTCGTAGGCCGTGGTTTTTAGCGTTGAGAACAAAGGAGTTGACCAACCACTTTGCAATGAAAGTGATTGGCACGTTAAGTGAACAAGAGTGCTGACGTCAGCGGAGCGAATGCCAGAAGGGGAAACTTGTAACTGGCAATAGAATCCCAATGAATATGGGAAGATGAGAGGAAATCTTAAAACTGTCGAGAACTTTATAAAAGGAACGGATTTAAAAACAAAAGAGGGAAAAGGAATTAACCGGACACCAACTGAACATGAGCTCTTTAAGACAAGAACTAAGAATGGATGGCATGTTCGGACTCAAGGAAGGTCTAAGCAACTCCTCATTCTCAAAAAATGCGAACCGTTCACAAGCCTGTGAATGAGAGAGCAAGCGAAGAGTCTTTGAGCAAGAACGATATAACTCCATGGAGAATCACAGCACACAACAGGCGGGGAGGCTTGAGGTTAGTCGGCGCTTACGGGACAAGTGAGGTCGACGGGCAGCCTAAACCTGGTGCAGCTGCATATGAGTGGGAGTTGTACTCGCAGCAACTTAGAAACTGAAATCAACGACGGATCAAGTAACAGTTGTAGCATTCCCACTCCTGCAGTGCGTATTATTGCCACAATCAATGATGCGAATTGCGCTGGGGGGGCATGGTCGCTAAGGGTTCGAGACCAAACTGAAATGAGAGAAATCCGACACGGTGATACGTTTTAAACATATACATTATTTATTTTATCCTTGTCTATTCCGTACAACAATATTACACAGTAGTTGTTAATAACACTTTACTTTAATTCAAAATGGGCCCCCGTATATACTTAATAAGATTTATATTACGCTGAACAACGCTCAAAAACAAAACATACTGGCATCCCTATTCATGAGCAATCAACGGCCCTGCAACTGAGGGTGATCCCAACAGCCCCGTGCCCCCAAATAAGTATTCCGCTAAATGATCGCTCTCTGGGGCACTGCACCTCCTTTTATTAGCAGCTAGGGGATAGGTACAGTAACCCCTCTTGGTGGGCACTGGAGCTCAATGATCCGGCGGCCACTGGCAAGCTGCTGATCACTTCCCACCCGAGCAGGTGCTTAATGTATTACACCGTGTAGGTGGCTTGTATGATCTCAGCGCTCAAGCATCTGCCTCTGCGTTCGGCAATCCCTCTCTGTGCAGCCTATCACACATGTATGAGTGCATTAACATTCCTATTTATGTACTACAGGAATTAAAGTTAAGAAAAGTATGGCTCTAAACGTTTTACAGAAAGAAAACCACAAGGTGTTCATCTGAGCGGGTGAGATTGCTTTCATTTTTCCACGTGAAGGCGCAACACAGGAGAAAGTATATTTAAAGACGCTACCTTCGGCGGGAGGCCTGATGGTACCGTTGAAAAACTATAGTACTCGGAGTATCATACAAAGGCATATTGAAAAGTAATGCCTCCAGAGCTGTAACTTTTTTATTTTTAACCGATTTTCAAAATTCTTTTTGTATCTGATACTTACATTTGTCCTCTATGTAATGCACTATTCACTTTTCGACATAGTCCCCATTCCTTTCCACGCATTACACCAACGCGTGGACTAGTTGGGTGAACCCATCGCAGAGGAATTCCGGGGTTGTCGTCGACAGGAGGATTGAATGGCAGCTTTGGATCCTCTTCTGCAGCACGATAACGCCCGTCCGCACACGATCGCCACGCATCAGAGGGGGATGCAGCACCTACAGTTCAAAGATGAAAAACTGCAGTTCAAAAATGAAAGACTTTGCATCTTGCGACTTTCACCACTTCCCAAAGAGGAAAGAGCACTTAAGGGGCATGAGTTGCGTGCTGATGACGAGGTGAAACCTGCCGTTCGGTCCTGGTGTCGACAACAACCCCGGACTTCCTCTCCGACGGGTTCACCCGACTAGTCACACGTTGGCTCAATGCGTGGATGGGGATGGGGACTATGTCGAAAAGTGAATAGTGCATTACATAGAAGACAAATGTAAATATCAGATACAAAAAGAATTTTGAAAATCGGTTAAAAAATAAAGTTACATCCATGGAGGCATTACTTTTCAATATGCCGTTGTACATTATCCTTGCGATGGAAAAAATATACAGAAAGTCACTCACCAAAACTTTGGACATCACCAACATCACCATCATTACCGGTTTGTTTACGCTAAGCGGCAGCATTCCTTTCCATGAATTACAGGTCCCTTACTTTCGGCAGACATCGTCACTATTTCCGCATCCATCCGCAGACGTTCCAATGTTCCTCAGCTGTTACGTTCATTCTCAAACGGGCGGAATCAAATGCCATTTGAAGATTAAAATAAAATTCAGCAATAAATCAAACAACAACTTATGATAATAAAATTAAAAGAAGTAGCTAAGATTAATCACTGCAGCTTTACGGCCATAGCATTTGAACATGATCAGGTTTTACTTTCCCTGCCATGCGTGAACGCTACGTCCGCCCGGCTCGAAAATTCTTGTTGTAAAAAAAAAACAAAAACATAACACACGCTAAGAAAACAATGCTACTTTTTATGACAAACACGTAACAATCCTCTGCTGGAAACTGAGACAATCTTCTTGGAAACATTCAACATCTCAGCTTCAACAGAGAATAAACAAATTCGCTAAACGACAAAAAACACTCTACATAACTGCACACATCACGCACAACGAACCCCGACAGTAATTATCCTTCTATTATGAAAACTCGATTTTATTACAACAGAGACGTATGCTAATACTACAAATTCCAATTATACCCGATAAGCCATTCAAACACGTACCCCCCCCCCCCTGGACAAGAGACTCGGGGGGCGGGCGCGGGGGGATTGAAATACCAAAAACCATGAAACAAAACTTTTCATATAATCAACAAATACCCCTCGCCGGGCCCACAAGATGGTCCACCTGACATTGGAATGTCACATGCGCCCGACGAAAGGCCTCGAACATACCCAGCAAAGGGTTATGTTCGTGCGTTTATTAACCAAGAACCAACACTAATGCCTGCAAGAAACTATACAAGACAAGCATCAACGCGCTCATACCTGAAAACAAACACTAAACAAAATTCGCATACCACATCCGCATTCCACGCGACAGATGAAATAAAGATACAAAACCAAAATAACACAACCGTACATTCATCCCAATGACCCTACCATTCTAATTCACAATAACCCGTATTAAAACAAAACCAAACAACTACGTACGCTCTCCCTGCAGCACGACTAATTAACGAGTCTCGCCAAACCTAGTTTATATTTTGCTCAACTCAAACCCAAAAGAGAATAATAATTCACTCAAGCAAACTACTCAAATATCAAACAAACATAAATCCACTAATCAAAGCTTATTTCTCCCCTGGCCACAACCAATCATCTAATAATAACCCACTACTAACTACCCCTTTACACAATTACAATTTTACCCTACTTAACAACTATTTCTGTTAATTCACTCCAAAATACCCTCTACCAAAGAGGTCTCTATTAACCGCTTCCCCCATCCATACTAGACCATATACTTACATCCATATTAAATTCTAAACTAACAGTGACTAAATACTGGACGATTCTTAACACTATATTTACCAAAACCTATTCTCCTTAATTACATCTCACAATAATCAAAAACCCACTAAGTGCTGTTCTTGTACCACAAGAGGAGCACTCCAGCCCAAACCTACCCGTTAGCGATCTTCCGGGCCAGCGCCGACACCGCTGCCCATTCACGCGGCTGTAGACCCGTTCTGCACGCTCAACACCTCTCTCTTCCCAAGCCGGGACCCAAATTCCCTGACGCCATCTTTCGCCCTTCCTACTACACCTTCCTCCTTGTTCTTCACTCGGTGCTTAATTCCACCCTCTTTTTCCTCTCCGGCACACGCTCATCCACGCCCTCCGGTTTCACGCCGCCATTCCCACACTGCATTCCCATTTTCCTTCACCTCGTCGTTTGCAGCAGTCCTTGTTTCAACACCCTCCAATGCCAGCACGGTACACAATTCAGCTTGGATTGATAAACCACCATTCCGTTCTTCAGTGCAAGATGCCATCCACCCTTTCTCATCAGACTACCTAAATGCCCATTACCTTGCTTACAGCTTTCGTCCTGCACTGGTTCAAATTGGTGCTCTTCTGCTGTCAAAGGCGGGGAAAACGTGCCACCACTCACGCTTAGTGCCTGCACCTTTGTAGGTTCAACTTCCGATCCCTCTCCCCTCCGGATCACTACGACTTCATTAGGGAGGCAAACATTCTTAACGTCCCCTTTTCCTTCCTCCTCCAGGGGTAAATCCTCCCAGGAGTTGGCCACGGGTCGGCCTAAAGCTTCCTCTGTGTCCGCTCCTGCCTCGTGAGACATGATAACCTCCTACGGGTCGAGCAACGTTTGCGACAGCTGTGCTGCTCCTTGACACCACGAGCCCATACACCCAATCTCCATATTTGTCCCCTCTTCCAATATGTTACCATAAATCAAACTCCCATAATTATTCTCATCAGTCACCATCACTTCATCGGGCATGATCATGCCTCCAGGTTTCAGGAAATCAGAAACCTCATGAGACGCCACCATCAACGGAATTTGCTGGTTGGCATCCGGTGCGGCTTCTGTATTGGGATATGCTGCTCTCATCACGCCTGGGCTTCCTGGCACGTATCCATTCGTGTGTGCTGCCAACAGGCACGTAAATGGAGCATACAATTCACCACTGCCTCTCTGATGCAATCCCTCCAACGTCATTCTGGACTGAACCACCTTACAGCCCTCGCTTGCAGGTTGGACATGCCATGAGCCCTCACCTAGAGCATACGCTACCCTATCATCTGCCACGGTTGGCTGATCGCAAACTATAGCCCCTTCCTGCATCCCACTCTTATGTCTATAGCCTCTACTTTGCCAGGGCTTCCAAATTTACCCCGCCCTCACCCACTTTGTGTCTGTGATCTTCACAAGAGTGCTAGTCAAGGTGGAAGCTTTTCCCCACGGGGGTCCCCACTCTGACTTTATAACCAAACTTAACCGGGCTAAGCTCTTGGACAGATTTCCCCTAAGCATTCCAATGTGGCTCTTCCAATTTAGCTTGCTGTCACTTGACACCCCAAGAAACTTGTGTATGTCTCTGAAAGGAAGCCTGATGCCTTGGAGAAAGACGTTTAATAGAGGATGGGGGAGGGCGGGGGGCACTCTTGGTCAGGCACATTACCACCGATTTCTCGGGGGAGAAAGATGTGATTGTTGTTGCTCCAGGCCTCAAGTTTATCACAGGTCTCCTGCAGTGTTGCACGAATAGCTGGAACAGAGCTGCTAGAGAACCAGAAGGCCATGTCGTCCACAAATACACTCCTACCTATTGATGGGGAGAGCGAGAAGAAGACATCCCTAGTGAAGATTTTGAAAGGGGTGGGGCTCAGGATTGAGCCCTGCGGAAGGCCTTGCTGCTGGGTGGCCCAGGAAGTGCTGCTGGGAAAACGAATACCAATTCTTCTTGCTCCATATGCTCATCCTCCGAGGGACCTTAATGTCAACTAGCTTGTTAGAAAGGAGCGCGTGTGAGACCGAATCGAAGGCCTTATTGATATCTAGGAAAACAATGCTGATACACTCGCCCTTCTCCCTTGACAACAAAATATCGTCTACTAACTTTAGGACCGAAAATAAATGATTTCGGCCTTTTCTAAAGCCTTGACAATAATCTGGCAAGAGATGTTTGGTTTCCAGGTAGTGCTGAAGTCGATCATTCACAAGGCGCTCTAACGTTTTAACTAAGCATGAAGTCAAGGCGATTGGACGGAAGCTTGAGGGCGACGTTGACGGCTTGCCAGGTTTCAAAACTGGATGTAAAACTGAGTCTTTCCACCTGGAAGGAATTTTGCCCGTCTTCCAAGAAGCGTTAAAAGCGTTCAACAATAAAAACAGTCTCCACTACATCGTTCCGATTGGGAGATTTCTGGACCTCGTTCCAAATTGTAGAACTTCCTGCATGACAAGTGCATTCGAACGATTATCCAATTCAATTCCAATGGCATCCCCATAACTACTCGACTCCAAATTATTAGAAATCTGTAAATCAAATCAATGATCTCCCTCTTGCCCTATTCGCTTCCATCAGAGTCGAGCAGGCAAAATTCAACTCAAAAAAACTTCATCTTCATCTCCGAATCCATCCATATCATCGATACACTTGTAACTAGGATACAGTCCTCTGTTTTCTTTTACAATTTTTTTTTTGGCAACAATCGCCAAGTTATCTACAGCTTCTCCGACAATGCATTAAACCGTCTTTTAAACACAACAACGATCACTGGTAAACAAGTTGAGCAGTTTTTAATCATTTCATTCATGGATCACCAATTTTTTGTTTTTAAATGAACTTTTAAACAGCAAAATTATAAATTATCAGGGTGGGAAGGGCCAACAAAAATTTTTTATTATGTAGCGCCTTTTGTGGCATTACAATATAGATATATAGATAATTAATTCCTATGTTTTTGAGACATTTATCTCCAGTTTTGGTTTTTATTCCATCATTGTGGTAGTATTATAGAGCTATATGTTAAATTTCAACTTTATAACTTACTTCCAAGTTGCAGTTTAAAACCGGACAAACATGCAAACATTGTGCTTTACATGTATACACCCTGTAACGAAATTATAAACTCACCCGTGAAATTCTTATAACTTGATATTAAGATGTTTATTTAACATCATTTTTTTTTCACAGGACACTGAAAGTAATTACATAACTTTAACGTTTAAAGAACTGAAAAATTCCAATTTTTTTTACCAAAAAAAAAAGAAAAAGCATTTTTCAGCTGTAAAGAAAATATAAACTCAGGATAGATGTCACACTTCTCGGACAAGAAAATGAACTTTTCCATGCAAATTTTGCCTTTCAATAACCAGCCATTGCCAACAATATGAGTAGTGTGTGATTTACATCCCTAATAATTGTGGCCAGAGAATTCTTTATCAACATGCCTCGTGGGAAGTCTCTAACTGAGAAAGAAATAAGGAAAATAAACTTTCTCCATGGAAAGGGACATTCAACAAGGCAAATAGCTGCAGAAATTAACCATTCACAAACTGTTATTCAAAATGCCATCACAAGAGGCGACGAATATGGAACCAAGAAGAGAACAGGAAGACACCCAAAACTTCTGTCCTGGGACCACAGATGAATTCAAGCTCTCGCTACACATGAAAACTTGTTAACTCGGGAAATTGCTCTTCAACTACCAGGGTTCGCGCTAGGCCAAAATATCTACGAGTCAATTTGACTCCCAAGCCTGAAAACTGCGAGTCATATATCAGAATATGCGAGTCAAAATTTAGATAATTTTTAACTTCCATATTTTTACATGCACCCACAATCTCTATAGTTACTGCTATAGTTAATTAGAAATTTAAACAAGACTGCAAGTGACAAAATGACGTGAGGTTAAAATGTGGTGAGAAAGATATGGGCCGATGATACATCCAAAATTTAACAAGTCAATTTGACTCGCTGGTCAAAAAATCACGAGTCAATTTTTAGCAAAAATGTCCATTTGACGCGTAAATTGCGAGTAAGCGCGAACCCTGAACTACCAAAGCCAGTGTCACATCAAACAGTCTGGAAAAGCTTAGCTTCACAAGTCAACATAAAATATGAAACGGTGAAGGCAAGACCTAAGCTCACTGTAGCTCACTGATTAGCTCGACTTGAGTTTGCTCAGGAAACTGTGAAAATGGAAAGATGAATGGAATGAAATAGTTTTTTCCAACGAAAAGCGGTTCTGTCTTGATGGTCCTGATGGTTACTATTCATATTGGAATGACTTGCGTACACAACCGAAAACAAGATACAGCAGACAACAAGGTGGTGGTGGAGTGATGGTGTGGGCAGCCTTTGGAGTGGGAGGCAAGACCGACATTGTGTTTGTGTATGGCAAAATGGACTCCTGCAAATATCAAAAAATGCTGTATGACCATGAATTCCATTTGGACCTGTTCTGGGAGGCATGAATTGGAAGCTCCAACAAGACAATGTTTCAGTGCACACGTCGAAGTCCACCACAGAATGGTTTAAAAGAGAAAAAATCAATATTCTTAAATGGCCTTCACGTTCACCTGACCTCAATCCCATTGAAAATGTGTAGGGTTGGTTGACAAAGATTGTGTACAACCGAAACACACAATACTATCACGTCAATGATCTCAAGCTTGCAATGGTCAATGCTTGGGACAACATAAAGGAGGTGGATTTGAAAAAACTGATTGAGGGGATGCCGGACAGGATGATTGAAGTTATCGAGAAGAAAGGAGGGCACACACATTTTTAATTTCAGTTTTTTTTTTTTGTGTGTGTTTACTGTGTTTTGGGTCCTGAGTTATATTTTCTTTACAGGTAAAAAATGCTTTTTCTTTTTTTTTGGTAAAAAAAAAATTGGAATTTTTCAGAACTTTAAACGTTAAAGTTATATAATTACTTTCAGTGTCCTGTGAAAAAAAAATGATGTTAAATAAACATCTTAATATCAAGTTATAAGAATTTCACGGGTGAGTTTATAATTTCTTTACGCGGTGTTGATTATATTCCTGTCCTTCATAAAGTTATATGCCTTTGTCATAATTAACAGGCTAACATCAACATTTTTCGATGTGTGTCAGCTTGTCAGCCCATGGTATACGTATGGCCACATTGTTTTTTAATAAAACGTAAATCTAAATCTATGTTATAAATAGCATATTAATCTTTACAATGAAACTGACTACAATGATGTAAACAATATGAAAAACTATTCAGGATTGTGAAACTTGTTTTAATTTTGCCTCAAAGCAGTGCAATAGAAGAGAGAGTACTGTCTTATCTGAGAAAATACAATTTAGCTTTATTCCTCCACGAAGGTGGAGAGAACACAGCAAGATGAATTATGAGGGGAAATTATGGCCATACCCCGGGGGGTGGGTTGAAATTGACCACCTTGCCAACTAATTCTGTTGCCAAATTTATGTATTGAAAGTAATGATAAAGGTAATTATGGAGAAAAATATTCCTTTAAGCTTAACTAGCCATTATAAAACTAGATATGTTGCGACTAATGCGATTTCGATTCCAGCTGTTGTACATACAAATTCTCTTCATCAATATTATTTTATTTCTAGAAGAATTTATAATTCTGCTCCTATATATATTAAAAATATTTCCCTTAAAGGAAATTGGTGGAGAATTATAAAAAAATGGGTCTCTTCAAATAATGATTTTGATTCTTTTTTCCTTTTCCATCATAATTTTATATTATTATTTTTTTAATCCTCCTTTTAGATTTAATTTTTAGTTTTAGTTTTAGTGTAAATCATACGAGCTTAGGCTCAGTGTTTACATTTTATTGTATTAACTGATTTTATTGTATTGTATTGTAATTATTATAAACTGATTGTATTATACAATAAAATAATTTAAATTAAAATTAAATTAAAAATTACAGCTTTTTTTTATCATTTGCCAGCATCTATAGATACCAATAGCAGCTTTTCCTAGAATTAAACTTGGTAACTCTGAATTAAAGACTGTTCATTCTGTTCATAACATTATTTAATTCACTCTTGTTGTTGAGGCATTAGCATCTATTAACTATCACCTTAATACAGTATATTCTCAACTTTCTTTATTTTCTTCTATTTAAAAGTAAATATCCCCTCAAAATCATATAAACATAATGACTTAAAAAAAAAAAGAAAGAGATAACATGATATCATTGTTTTATCACCAGAATAAAAATGTTAATTATGTAAAAAATTTTAAAATGAACTGCAAAATGTAAGCTTACTTTATTTGCTAAAAGGACACAAGGAATTGGAGTTCCATCAGGGTTTTGGCACTTAGAGTCAAGATCCTCCTTCCACTTTTTTGTGTTCAAGAAAGAATTTTTATTTGTGAGGTCAAACATAATAATGCAACCATGTGCATCTTTGTAATAAACTCTTGTCATCCAAGTAAATCGCTCTTGGCCTGAAAGAAAAATTGAAATAAAAAAAAAACAAAAAAACAAACAATTTATACAATATCTCTTGAAATTACTGGACTGCAATTTAAACAGGAGTATGGCTAAAGTAATAATGTCTATGAAATAAACAATTTGTTTAATTTACTTGTGAAGTATGAAATTCTATTATAAATTGTGACGGATCATGCGACATACCAAATCTTATCAATAATTGGAATTAGAAGCAGAGGGGCCGATTCTCTTTCAAAGTTAAAAGGGGGCAACAGGGAAGCAGGAGAAAACCTCTATTTTAGTTTATTCGTTTTTTCTTTTGACTTTGATTGCCACTTTGGATGGAGAGCGCACAGTGTTATAGTTTAACAGTGTTTAATTTCTCTCCTTCTTTATTATCGATCATGGCGGGCGATGCTGAAGAGCGACCACGTTTCTCTCCTTTGTCCGAGCAGTTTTGGCGGGGAGGGGGGGGGGAGAGACAGTGGGAGCTCAGCGTGCTAAGATGGTTGGCATGGCAACGATCTCATTCCTTGGGAGCTCCAAGTGATGGAACACTGTGAAGATGCAAGATTGGCCAATAAGAAGCGTTCCTTTTGGTGGGAGTTTTCGAGTGTGAAGGGGCCCGATATAAAAAGGCGAGACAAAGAAGAATCGCTCTCTATAGAAAAAAAAAAGATTCCTCTCTCTCTCTCTCCCTAAAAACATTTTCGTTCTCGCTCTAGAAGATTTCTCGCTCTCTAAAAAGGACTCTCAGTCTCATCCATTTTAACTGGCTTTTGTAGGGTCTCTCGTTGTGAGGAGCATAATGTAAAAAATTTTCGCTGAGTCCTCATCAAGAACGGGCCGAGGAGAAGCTGGAGCAGATGCGAGCGAGTTAGTTGAGTTGATTACGTTAATGTTCCACACGAGGACTGTCAAGAGGCAAAGAAGTATACACTAATGCCATCCACCAGCCACCACGACCCCTCACTCGAAGGTCCACCGGGCTCGAAGTAGACGACGACGAGTACGGCAGAGAGCAGATGAAAGCCATCGCTCCCAACGGTAGCAGCAGCAGATGATGTATCCAGCAGGCAGCGAGCTGGCATGAGTAGCTGACTGAGGCAGGTGTAGGGCGACCGCATCCAGCGTGTGAGCACGAAGAATAGGCAGTGGGGAAAGCAGTCAGTTGTCTGGCTGGAGAGAGAGACGGCGGCGGTAAACTATACTATCGTTCGCTGGGTTCTGCACTCTGGGAAGCTGAGGTGCCAACCCAGGTTCCTCGCGGCTCACAGAGGCATAGGCGACCAATCCGACACCGCACCGATCTGGGTGCATGCTCTGACGACTGGGTCGGGCTAGAGACGTGTACCAGGGAGGTGTAGGCCTCAGCGGCGGCTCACACCTGGTCCACTCTCAGGTCCCGAGTGGAGCACGACAACAACGGGGAGGACACTCCGAACATAACAGTTACACAGTGTTGCAGCGAGGGATCAGAACAATAGCGGCGGACAGGAGCGTGGCCGAGTCAGCGCATCACGCCACAGCCGAGGCCAACTCACATCGATACATCGTAGAGGAACTCTCGTCATACAACGTCACCAAAGATAAGGGCTATATTAAATTAAAAGGGCCCACGCGTAAATATTAACAGTCCATAAGTGTCTAAACTGTATGCGACAACAGTAACTGATTAAGTGAAACAGTGGGGACTTGGTGTGAACGTTCTAGTGGGAGGGGTGGTGAAGCGCGCGATCATTGCCCAGAGTGTTAGGTTCAGTGTATGTGCGTTCTTTTAATAATTAGTGCTGATTTTCGTTTTTGTTCAATTTATTAACTTACCGTAATTTTTGGCAGTAACGCCGCGGCGGCCGATATGCCGCACCAGCAAAAATTTAACATAAATGTAAAATCTCTGACAGTAATGCTGCGGCGGCAAATACACCCCCCTACCCCCACCACCACACATGCAATCGGCAATCTAAAAACAGTTTTCTTATATGCTTCAATAAAAGTAATATGCGCTTCAGTGGGGAAATATTTTTAAGCGTAATTATTTTTCTAACACTCTGTTTTAAGCGTAATTATTTATTTTCCTATATTATAATCTGGTGGGGATTTATTAGATTTCAATGCATTTATTCTTTTATGAAAAAAAATACGAGCGTTAAAAATCTACGTACGAGAAAAACGAAACTTTAAAGAAAATTCGAAACCAAAAGAGAAAAAAAACTTTAAAAAATAAAAAATTTAAAACAATCTTGGCTTTTATCTTCGGTTCCTTCGCCCTCTACCGTGTATCCAGCTGTAAGAAATTTTAATTAAAAAACACAAAAGAAATACACCAACAGGCAACTTGTTCTCCTTAACGACCAATTTCGTTTCCCATTTTCACCATATCCAAGTGAGTGCGCGCCAATCATAAGCTGGCTGCGGGAGTTGGCTGTTGTGTAGCGGGAGCGTAGCGAGTGCCTGTCGCGATCACCTAAAAGGGAAGATTTATCCTAAAAAAAAACGTGTATCCTGACGTGTTTTGTGCCTTCAGATTCATTACAAAACTATAAACGCATTCGGAACATACTTCGAGGTGGGATACGCTTTCACTGTCAGTCATTATTGCAAAGCGAAAGTGGCGAAAGTGATCAGGCGCACTTGAACATGATCAGATTTGAAAGTTGATAATGTTGGTAGTGTAGTGAACGATAAGGGCGGGAAGTTTTTAGATGCAGTGCTGAAGTTGATCGATGAACATGGGCGAACTGGCAGTCTAAATCGTACCTGGGCAGGTACCGAGAAAAATCGGCGAAAGCGGCCCTCAATCATGAGAAAGTAAAGGCATCCGTCCGGCCCATCGGGATTTTTCCCGGTGACCTGGTGGTTCAATCTGCCGCTGTCGATGAACGCTCACGCTCGATCGCTATCAGAGTGAATTTTTAATTAATAGGATGTGATTTCATCGATAAATTCATCAATAAATATAAATCAAGGAATACATTGCCACTACTCATCTTATATCGTTGAGAGAATGATATGAAGTAAGCCTAAAATCGTGGGTAGAATATTTTTTTTTTTTTTTTAATTTTTGTAAAATCTCCAACAGTAACGCCGCGGCGGCTGATACGCCGCACATGCCAAAATTTTCACTTTTATTAACAGAAACGCTGCGGCGCTCTGCCGAAAATTACGGTAATTATTTTTTCAATTTAATTTTACCTGTTTTGTACTTATTTACTTAAGCAATTTATTAAATTACTGTTTACACTTATGCATTGTAGAGTTCTCTATCCAAGATTAATGAGTAGTCTGATTTCAGAAAAAAACACTAAGATCACGTGGTAGTATAAAAAGGGGGGGGGGGGGGGGTTGTAATAGATAAGTATATAATTTTTGGTGTCTAAAGTTTATATATATTGTAGCGTCCGCTACCTCTATACCAGACTGTTTAAAAAAAAAAATTGTTTGATTCATTGAACTTTAAATTAAATATTATGAACAAA
>JAHWFO010068209.1:961287-975269 GCA_023313115.1 Rhysida immarginata
TCCACCATACAGAATTTTCCACAACTCCACCATAGAGTTGTATGAAAATTCCACCATACAGAATTTTCATACAACTCTATCAATCTCTACATAACTTTCACAAAATTTAACATATCTACAAATGTCTAGACCTCTGCATGAAAATGGGAATAGAAAAAGGTTCGATCTTACCACACAGTCTAATGTTATAGCATCAAAAATCTCAATGTTCCAAACAGAAGTTCACAGGATTCCATGGGCTAGGCCTCGCCATGTGGCCACCAAGCTCTCGGGTCCACATGCTGACTTACTTTTTTCTTTCTTCGCACCACTGCACATCCTTCCACTCTCAAGTTTGCCTAGTCTGTTCCACTTTCTCTGTTCCACAATTCCTTTTCCCAGAATGCCTTGCACACCCGGTCAAAAAATCCTTAAGAGCTATGGCGCTCCTAATAAAATTGGTGAGATTCCCCTCCATGCAGAGATCGATGTTGAATATCCCCAAAGAAACTTCATGCAGAGATCAAAAGTAAACCCAAACAATAGAATTAAAGCATACAGAATTACAATTTCCTTTTACCAAGAGTCAATAATTCATTACAAATAAATTTATAGACAGGAGAAAATTACCAGAAGTGGCATCATATCACACTACTCCCTCAAAAAAGAAAGGGCCCATACTCGTATATGGTCCTTTCACAAGTTAATAAGAACTAATCCCTTACCCTTTACATGCGATGATAGTCAACCCTAGACGTTCACACAAATTATAGTGGCCCCTTCTTTTGACCCTTTCAAGTCCAGTATCCATTCTATTTTATCTGTCCATAAATACTGGGACTTCACAGTCACTCTCTTCACAGTCTTCTTTGTGTACACTCCTATTGTCATTAAGGTTGTGGTGGGGTTGATTTACTAATGTGGGTAGTCCCTAACCTCTCGTGTCCCTTTTGGAAGTGGATGCACTACGCAAATAAAATGCGACGTTTATGGTCCGATTTGCCCTACTCTTTGACTCCAATCTCGAATGGAGGCCAGGATGAGTTCGGGGTCATCAATGACCTAAATCGGATGATCAATCGTTTCAAAGAAACAATGACTCAGAAAAAAGAACGTTATCCAGGTTGCCAGCATGTCATCGACACCAATGATAACGCGCCCATAAAGGTACGCCCGTATCCGCAACCTCATGCAAAGCTATCCATCCTACCTGAGGTAGTATCTGACATGGAACATTTAGGTGTAATTAAACGTACCGAATCGGCCTGGTCATTGCCATACTTTTTGACAGAGAAGAGGGGGGGGGGAGGCAGGAGTATAGATTTGTTTTGGATGCCAGGTCTTTGAACCATATAACTAAACCAATGGCATACTATCCTTTGCCGGTTGACCAGATTGTCAGAAATCTCCACCACGCTCGCTTATTTTCAGTATTAGACTTAAAGGCAGCTTACTGGCAGATAGCTTTGGACCCGGCCTCTCAGGAGAAAACATCCTTCATGATCCCTGGAATGGGCACATTTTGTTTCACCGTGGTCCCTTTTGGCATTAAAAACGGCGCGCAGTTATTCCAGTCAATCATGGATGCTGTGTTAGATCCCTCAATCGAGCCCTGGAGTTCCACTATATGGATGACATAGTAGTGGGAACTCCAGATTTAAGCTCACACCTGCACGTCTTGCACCACGTGTTCCAGAGGTTGGTCGCACACAACTGAAAGTAAACTTTCAAAAAATTAGATTTGCTGTCAACCACGTGGAGTTTTTGGAATTTCAGGTTGATCAAGACGGCCAGAATGCTATGGCCAGATGTTGAAAAATACTATGAAAAAATCATGGGATACAAACCCTGTACAGCCAGACCCTATACTCCACAGACCAATCTGACCAAGCGCTACATGCGCGCGTTAAAAAAGAAAATTCGCCTCAGTTTGCAAGATGACCCTCTGGTACCATGGGATAAACACCTCGAAGCATGTGTTTTTACATTACAAATGTTACCAAATGAGAAAACAAAATTCCCACCAGAGCGATTAATGTTAAACTTCCATAGGTGGGGTAATACCCCTCATCAAGATACGAACGAACACCATGAGAAACTTATTCGCCAAGCCTACGTAAACCGCTACAAACTCCAAATACACGACCACAAAAAGAAGGCGAATTGCACTTTCGCTTTAAACGATGAAGTCCTAGTACGTACCTCTGTATGCCCGATAGGCATAAGAAGTAAAGGTTTTTTGGAACCATTATACCAAGGACCATTCAGTGTGCTTGGGTACTTCGATACAAACACCATTCGTTTACACCTACAAAGTAGTGAAGACATTCGCATTTGGAGAGTGTCAGTAGGTAATGTAAAATGTTTCGTGGAAGACAGTAAGGTACTGAATTAAGAAAAAAAAAGAAAAAAAAAAAAAAAGAGAAAAAATGAAGGAAAGGTAGAAAAATCAAGAATAGATTTCTTTTTTTTTCATTAGCAGAGGGAGAAATTACGGTCCTTTTTGGTCGCCCCTCAGAAATTTCTGTTTTGGCCTTTATTTTCTAAAGGCCATCGTTAATTTTTAAACTTAGTCGAGGTTCTAGTCGAATTTGTTTCTCCTACTACTTCATCACTATGGGTGATCTCCGTATCATTACAAAATCATTTTTGAGTTTGAGACCTTCGTCAGCTCTCGTATTCTGGTTCAATCAGTTATTACACCCATCTAGTCTTTACTCCTGTCTCGCCTGCCTTCTCATTCTGACCAGACTCAGCTTGTATCAATAATCAGTATATTTTAGGAGGTTACCGTGGCCCCCCTCCAATAGTGAATTATTTAAAGGGTCCACTCGACGCCGCCTAAGGCGTTAACGTGAATATCGGGTGTCATGCTTCTCCGAACGGGTTGACTTTTTTATTCACAAGGTTTTACCCTCACTCTGTCTGGCCAGACAAAACTTAAGAGAATATTTGATTTTTTTTTTTTTTATCTCTCAACCCTATAATCGGTAATCGTACAAGTATGTATCACCCTCATCAAAAAACAATGATATTGAGTTTTGGTCATTTTCGGTGGAATGACTAAGAAGGTGCTAATCCAGGTAAGTTGGCTTGATGAACCCTTCGACCGCAAGTTTTTATGTTCTAATGGCTCCTCTTGCGTGACGAGTTTAGCAGTTTAGTTTTATTCAATTACTGCTAAAGCCCATGCTAATTTTAACATTGAAAAAGAAATTTAACTACTTTAGACAAGCGTTTCTTAAAAGTTTGTACAAGTATAAGATTTTTGGATTAAAACGATTTAGTCAATATTTCACTATCTCGTTTTTCCATTAAATATTTCTTTCTTCCTTAGCTTAAATGTTTTGTTTTTTTTAATGCCAAAAATATTTATAAAACATTGTTGTTTTTCCATTTATTCGCTAGCACTATTATTGGAGTGCTTTCTTAATTATCTTTTTCTTTAGCGTTTATGATCTGTTGGAATGTTTTCGTCACTATCATGTGCGGTAAGAATGTTTGCCTCGTCAAGGTTTTTACCACGGAATGGAAAGTTAGCCACCACTTGTCGTCCGGATAACTTGGTCCGCTCAGAGCCTTCCAGTTATGCTCTCCTTCGGAATTGTAGTAATTCTTGCTGGGGTGTTCACAGCGAAACCTCGTTTGCCTGCGGAAGCAGAGCTGACGATCGTTGCTAAAAGGAATGGAGGTCTTTTACGACCATGATTCGTTAACCGTTGGTGATCCTTTGCGCATTGGTTATAGACTAAATGTTGTCTAACTTCGTTTGAAAATCTGTGGTCAAGTAATTTCCTGGGACGTCTATTGATCAGGTCGAACGGTAAACTGTGCAGAATGTTTCCCAGTTTACATTTGATTCAAATTAACTCAGCGTAGGTGATTAATAACTCTCTTAACTACGTTTGTCAATAAGAGTCTATTACCGCTCTGGTTGTGGTTCTTTTATCATGAATCTGTTAGCCTTTTAATTGTGAAAGGTACAGTCACTCTTCGAAAGGCTGCACCCTCCCCTACCTGACATCAGTTCGTTTTTTTTCTTCGGCGTATTAACTCTCAGCTATTGTTTGAATCCCCCGCCATGCAACTGTTACAGTCACTTCGAACGGAAGTTTGGACGAATCTTGCAGCAACATTTGTTCTTTTGAGTCTCTGTAGTTCAACTTGCTCATGACTGCTTTTCTCCAATTGCCCAGTATTTTATTTTTTATTTATTTTGATTTTTTTCAGATCTGTTAGTTTTTGGTTTTCTTTCCTTTTGTTGCCTTTATTTTTTTATTTATTTCTTTTAGGTTCTTCTACCTCTTCTTGGCAATCCTTTTGTATTTCGTCTTGTTGTGTAGTTCGCCCTCCTCTCTCCTTTGTTTCATGTAGTGTATTCTTTTCTCATTGACAGTGTTGTCACCATGTCGTTTTTTTTGTTTTATCTGTGGTTGATGGGAGGTAAGCCAATCTTATTAGCCTAAGTTTTCGTTTTTCTGATTTTTTTTTTTTTTTACGTTTTACAGTTTACCTTTTCTTTTTTTTTTTTTTTTTTTTTTTTTTTGTTTTGTTTTATCACTTAATTATTTTTCCCCTCTCTTTAATTTTTCTTTACTTGTATTTTTTTTCTCTTGTTCCGCCCCTCCTCGTGATCCACTACGAGATCTCGTGTCAACAGTTGCAGTTGCTGCCCCAGTTTACGTTCTTTGCTGTTGAAAAAGCAAATCGCCATCTTTTTGATCGTCTACATTCAAAGGAAATCCGTTTAATATTGACGTCCGCACTTGGACTTGGCTTTAGTTTTCTTCAATTAACTTTGAGAAATTTTTCTGAAATCTTTTTACATCTTTATTATTGCAAGTGTGTTTTCTATGTAGTTCTTTTAATCAAATTTTATTTCTAAGCAGAATTGAGATACGTGTTCCTGTTCATTATTGATGATTTGCCTACCTTGGACAATTTAGTCTGGACATCATAAGCCTAGCGGTTTTCGTCTGCTTCAATGTCAGCTTCTTCATTATATCATTAAGAGTGATAACTCGTATTAAATTGTAATCAGTTCCTTTCTTATTTAGTCTGCAAAAAATGTAATAAAACTTACAATTTTTTTGCTTGGAATCTTTTCATCGTTTTTACTGAAACCAGTCATAATAAAATTTTGAAATAATAAATAATAAAGGGATTACCACAAAAGAGATTAATCAAGGAGGGCCCTTTGTCCCGTTTCAAGTTACTTTGAAATTTTAGTTCGAGCTATTAATTGTTAGTTTCTTAATATTGAACTGGTTTCTTTTTAAATCTTTAAAAGGAAAACTTCCTACTTAATTATTTAGTCACAAGACCTTGCTCCCACCCCTTCATTTTAAAAAAAATTATTTACTTGTTTGTTGTTATAATTGGTGTTTCTCCTGATGCTGCAACAATGTTCTTTGACGATGTTGGAGGCTTTCTTGCAGCAGAGAGATTCTGTGTAAAGAGCGTCCGATTTATTATTATTATGGTTGTTGCACGCTTGACTTTGATGCGTATGGATGTATGAGCTTCGAATAAGGCAGGACAGCATCGATAATGGCGATGTTTGATCTTGCCGCTTGGAAGAAATATGCTGTTAACTCTAATTATGCAGTGATCAAGTCGAATTGAATAGTATTGTTTGTTATATTTACCTGTTCTTAATGTACGTTTTTTTTTTCTTTGCCTGCGCCCGCAACGTGAGTGCTGAACCAAGTTAGAACGCTTTCATGGCACGCCTTCGAAGCACTGACGACCGCATGTTTGGTTTTCGTCGTTCGTTGCTTCAAAGATACGAAAACTCCCAGAGCTTCAGCTACATGGTGAGAACTTTCCTTTTTTTCGTATTTACCGTGAATTTCCAGCGGGGTCTCCTGAACCTAAATGTTCGGCTCGGGGTTGACGTTATCGCTCTTCTTTTCATTATCTACGTCAGCACGTCGACGAGGAGTCGGACGAGAAGAGGAGGAAGCTCAGGTTACACCTGCGAAGACCCTTACCGTCAAGGGCCTTCGGGAAATTTTTAAACGGTGCCAGAGTGCCACAGATTGCACTCAGGATTTGGATCCCGATGAATCGCGCAGTGCCATAATCATGCAAGAAATGGAAAAGCCTTTGGTGCCATCTTTATGATGAAATGAAAAATGCCCTTACACACTCAAAACTGACGTCATTCTTCACACCGAAGAAACAAGACACAGAAGAGCCAACTCCTTCCACATAGAAAGTCGTACGTACATTCTGTATGTTTATGTACATTTGTATTATGAGCTTGAGAAACGTACATTGTATTATTTTACTGTAGTTCTTAATTGTGTTGCATGAGAAATAAAAATGATTTCTGGTTATTCAGTAGGATGTATGGTTCCTTCTCTCTCTCTCTTTCTCTCTCTCATTCTCTCTCTCAGGCTATTTTTGAATGGCTAGGAACGCATCCATGTGGACACAACGTTAAATTCGCTTCGATTTACAATGGTTTCAATATACGACGGACTTTCGGGAACGGAACCCCGTCGTAAATCGGGGTACGCCTGTATACTCAAATATAAGATAATAACTGAAAAAACATCTCCAAGATTTCGAAAGACAAATTGAAAAGGGAAGGAAAAATTCCGCGACCCGGATTCGAACCGGGAACCATGCCTATCGCTGGCACTACTCTTACCAACTGAGCTACTTGGTCCCCGGTTCAAATCCGGGTCGCGGAATTTTTCCTTCCCTTTTCAGTTTGTCTTTCTTTCTAATTATAATTATTTAATGCAACTCATTTTATTAGACGCCATTTTTCCCGTCTGAACTACACTGCTTGTTCTGTCAGCTACCAACACTGTAGCGAGTCTCCACCCTCCCTGCCCTAGCGTGCGGCGATTGTTCCCTCTTTAGGTCGAGTAGTCAACTTGCCCCCGCTCACGGGAGTCACATTTTGGCCTATTAGGGCCTGGCAATTAGTAGGATAGTTGGGATGGTTGGTTTGGTTTATTTGGTATTAATGTCCTTGTCAACTGCTATGGCCATTTCAGAACGGCGTTATAAGGGCCGCAAATTTTGCCTCGCAAGGGTTCTTTAACGTGCAGCCAGCAAACAACTACACGGGACCAACGGCTTTACTTCCCTTCCAAAGGAAGTGCGTGTTCTCAGGATTTTCCCCCTGAAAAAATCCTCGTCGTCCTCGGCCGGGGTAGAACCTGCGTCCTCGAGCATCAGAGCGATCACGCAACCACTGAGCCACCGAGAGCCGATGTAGTTGGGATGGAGGGATGAGAGAATGAGTCACTGGAGTAAGAGATTAATAGGGGTGATGGCTATTAGCTAGTTGATTGTTGGAGATCAGAATGACATAATGAGATATGGGGTGGTGGAGGTTTGCACCCCGATTGAAGGCCTGTGCATTGACAGCGCAATCCGGGATGTCATCTATGAATTCAGCAATTGCTTTAACAATGAGTGGACTGGTGTGTGGAGGGTCAATGATTTCCAAGCAGAATATGCTGTAGACAAGTCCTACCCGGTATTTGTGAGGCAATAGAAGATCCCTCACATAAATCGGGAGGCATACCAAGCAAAGCTGCCTGAGCTTGAACAGGCAGGGATTATCGAGGCCTGTTCATGTGGTCCCTAAGAAGAATGGGAAGGCAAGATTAACCCTTGACTTGCGACATGTCAACCTGCGCACCAGTCCGGTGGATTTTCCGGCCCCGGTCATCCAGGATATCTTGGAGGAGTTGCGGGGGCATAGCGTTTTTTCAGTACTCGACCTGAATAACTGATATTTTCAAATCCCACTGGTCGAGTCCCTGAGGGAGTGCAATGCTTTTCAGTCCCCTTGGGGCAAGTTCCAGCTCACCAGGCTGCCTCGGGGGGGACTCCTCCCATATCTTTCAAACCTTTCCGGGGGGGGGGGGGGATCCACACGTTCTTAGATGACATCCTGGTCTCTACACGGACATTCGCTGCGCATCTGCAGATGTTGCGTTGGTGTTCGAGAGGTTTCGGGAACGTAGACTGATCATCAAGCCATCTAAAGGTCAGTTCTGCCTGCCAGTGGTGCGCTACCTAGGGAACACAATCTCCTCCGAGGGGGCACATCCTGATCCGGATAATTTGGCGGCGATCGGCAGACTGCGAGCACCCCAGAACGTGGGGGAGGTGCGTGGCTTGGTGGGGTCGTTGAACTTTTATCGGCTGTTTCTCAGGAACCTGTTGGGCACCCTAGTCCCGATTACAAACCTCACCAAGAAAGGAGTGAAGTTCCGGTGGGATTCACAATGCCAGCAAGCACTGGAGCTGATAAAGAAGGTGCTGACAGAGGCACTGGTTTTGAGGACACCGGACTATAAAAAACAGTTTGCTTTAGCAACAGATTCATCGGGACACGCAATAGGTGCAGTGTTACAGCAGGTGGTGGACGGGATGTTATGCCCCATCGCTTATTATAGAGATCGTGCAAATATGACTGACACGACTTCTTTTGTCGCTGAAGCTAAACTAATCGAGGAAAGGATTTGCCAATTTACATTATGACCAATACAGACAAGAGCACATTATGTCATTTACTCCTCGTATGGACATGGGAGTTGCCATAAGGGGGACACGGGAATTTGCCCTCTACCCTAAATCAAGTAAACTTGCGTACAAATACTTGATTTTTGCCGAAAATAAGATTACACGGCCAAACTTTGAATTATTGGTATTGGCTTTATTCAGCAAAGATGAAGCTAATATTTGGTACACTAGTCCACATAATTTTCTCACATGTATATTTTACTCCCCCACCCCAAATTTTCTGGTTACGGATTTGTTGCTTTCCAGCTTTCTCACTTTGTCAATCATCCATCCTTATCTCCCAAAGTTCATTTTGTTATTTTTTCAGCAAGGATAATAAAACACCATTAACTCTCAAAATTAACACAAGAATCAGAATCAGATGGCGACCAGGTTGGACATATCTAACTGAGCTCTGTGTGGGTACCAAGTGAAGGCATTGCATTGATACAATGTTTATATTGTTTTTTAGCGGTTAATTTTTTACACTGCCTAATGTGACCGTTACTGGAGTTTTGTTGTCAGTTTATTACAGCCATTTATAATTTATTGTTGATTGGAACCTTATCTCTACTATCACGTCGTAGATGTACTTGAAGCTTCCTGATACTACCGTGCTATGTAAATATACTTCAGACTTACTGTATTTTGTGCAAGTGAGTTTTTTCAGTTTCTACTTGTTGCTTCTCTTAATCTGCCATTTCATCTTATTTTGTGATGCCGAAACCATCGGATAAAGTTGTTAAGCCTACTACCTCCCACTCTCAACAGTCGGTGAGCTCGCTTGGCAAGTTGTCAGATGAGTCGATTGTGGGTGTTGTGAAGAGGGTGGTAGGATCTTACATGCCTGATGATGCCTTTCTTGAAAGATTATTTGAACAATTTCTTAACAAATACAGTGATCAACTTGAATCTCGATTGTCTGATCTGACTGCGAAAATCACACCTCTTCTAGACTCAATGGAACAGTCTCTTTCTCGCATTTCAGAATTTGAAAAACAAATTCAAAGTCTAACTACTCAAGTTCTGAAAATGGAGACATCCTTATTTATTAATGGAAATTCAGAAATTGACATGCTACACGACAAAATTGATGATTTGGAGCAGCACTCGAGGAGAAACAATCTGCATTTTATTGGCATTGCTGAAACTCCATCTGAAGACCCTGTCGCTCTCATTTCTGACATCTGTGCTTCTAAGTTACATGTTAAACTACAACGTTCAGATATTGTTGCAGCATACAGGCTTGGACTGTGGAATGTGGAGTCTATTAAGCCGATATTGTTCAATTCACCTCTACAATGACTCGTGACCTAATAGTTAAGAATCACCACTATCTCCGTCCGTCTCCCGTTGTTATATTGGAAGATTTGACCAGGTATCGGTATAAACTTTTGCAGAATGGTAAAGCGAAATTGGGTCCTCAGAATGTATGGAGTTCAGGTGGCAAGATCTTTGCCAAAGATACTCTTAGCCGACCTTTCAAGATACAGTCCGAAGCTGACTTTCAACGTTGTAGAAAGCCTACGACTTGAAGTAAATCCTTATAATCACATTTACTATCTTTGCTTAATTTATCAGGATTAGTTACATGTTTATTGTATTTGTAAAAATGCTGTCATTGATTGATTATTTATAATTTTTTTCTTTTTTTCTTTTATTGCCTTACTTGGCCCTTTTTAGTTTTAAATTTTATTGTAATTATTTAATTGCTAATAATTTAACATTAGGTTATTATTTAGTTTATTTATATTGTGCCCTGTAGTGCTTGGGTGGGGTGCTAGAAAGGGACCTGCCAACAATGATCACCCATGCATGATAGGGGTGAGTTGTGTTAAGACTCATGAGGGGAGGTGTTTCTTTAATAAGGAGTCGATACTATACAAGATTACGACAACAGTTTTAATCAACATATTAAATTCATATACATAATGCAATTAACAAAACTGGGGCCCCACAATAAAAATTACTCCTATTAATACAGGTTACTAACATTTAATTTCAAAAGAAACGAACTACCATTAACTTATTAATTTATTAGCTTCGCTCTCCCTTTGATACTTGAATGCTATCACTAGCACATGGGCTGCACAAATAGAGCAAACCAATCATGCTCACCAACGCCCAGTGCGATATTATCAGAGACACACCCGCTATGCCTGCTGTGACAGTCTGAGTCGATGGCTGCATAGGAGTGTACCTGGACGGCGTCATGCTCTCCTTTATTGAGACCTCAACCTTCGGGCGGGGGGTTATTGTCTCAAACTGACAGGCTGGGAAGGGGAGGAGAGCAGTAACCCCTGAGACACACACGGACGCACCCGCATCGAGACACACGACAAACCACTTCCTATGTACCTCTCAGAGCAACAATCACAACTAGCACACAGCAGTTATCTGCACCTTGAAAACAGACTAATGGGGATCCCACAATCGGATCCAAAGACTGCTCTAAATTAACTGATAACAAGCCATATGTGCTGAGTTCGAACCGGTCGTGTTTCTAATGGAAGACAGCTATACATTTACTTCACAGGACAACATCGTCTGCATTTGCAATTTAACATAATTGCTTGCATAAAGGAACGGTGACATCCATTTTCTTCTTTGAAAAGAAAACTTTTCAGTGACCTAGTCTTGGGTGAAAGGAAAAAAAAACCTACTCTTTAATGAACATCGAACAGGCGAGCAGCTTCCCTGCTCAACACAATGCAACCATATCTCTCTCTTCTCTCAACAAACGACAAAACTACTTGCCTTTGTTGCTCATCGATTTTCAGAAAAGCTGCCACAACAAACGCTTTTAAGCAGATCAAAAAGCCAGCATTGTTTCAGCTTCAGCTTCCCTACAGTTTATGAAAATCGCTTACAATAAAGAGTTAACAAAACGCAATAAAATCTAATGACTTGACACTGTGATGTTCCAATAAATGTAAGTCACGTATGTCCGGCTAAGGGGGCGGGGGGGGGGGGGTGTTTTCAGAGGATTTATGTTAATGTGTCTTTTGCTTTTCGTTGTTTTATATGCTTTATAATGGGTGTATGTTGACTTCTGATTAGTAATTATGTGCGCGTTCGTCATTGTTTGCCATGAGTAATAATTGATATAGGTAGACGAGAAAATATTAACTGACAAGGGCCCTTGGACGTAGCATTATAACATGATAATAAGCACATTATGTAAATGGAATATAGTAATGAGAAAATTTGAATAAAATGTCGTGTTTTGAGATTAATTTTCGCAGTATCGGGTCTTTCTTCGCATGTTTGGTCCCGAACCCTTAGTGACTTCCACCTCCTCACTGCTTGCATTTGCTCGGGTGAAATTAATACTTATTGTGGGGGCGGGGGCCTGCTACAACACAAGAAAGAAAAGCCAAAATACAGTACTCACAAACTCACAAAATGGAAATCTCTCAAAAATAAAAACAAAACGCTCACATCAAGGCACACACCCTTGCAATTATTCCCACAATAAATTAACAAAACGACAAACAAACAACCTCCTAAGACAACAGTTATTTCCCATAAAACAACTAAACAAAACAAAAATCACACTGACAACAGTCACTTTACTAACTTTTTTTTTGTTATATAAGATGACTGATTTGTCAGATTTTCTATACCCAGTATCGCCAGATGCCGCAAATGATTTCATCGCAACTTTACCAAGTGATAATAGTAGATTTTCTCAGCAAATTTCGACATTTTTTTGATAAATCTCAATAATTTAATTTTATTACGAATGCTCATAATTTTTGTCGATACATGGTGTAATGCATATCAATCTATCCCCCGCATAGATGGTTACCATGTTTTTTCTACAAGTAGAACCAGTAAGCGTGATGGGGGATATGTATTTACGCAAAAGATTACCTTATTCAATTACATTAATAGCTTACCTTATTCTAGTATTCAACCTTCAATTACATTAATAACTTCCGATTATGAAGTTTTATCCCTCTCCATTGGCCAAAAGAGATTGATCTCAGTATTTTACCGTCCACCCTCTGGAAATCTGATGTCATTCTCTTCGTATTTGTCGACCTTAGTTTTTGATGTATTATGTTTGAAATCTGAGGTTATATTAATCGGTGATTTTAATATCGACACAAGTAGACCATCTGCCTATGTTCATCAACTTTTAGATCCACTTATTAGTACTGGGCATTTTCCGGTAACTAATTCTTTTACACATTACTCATCGTTTCACCACTCGTACACTGCCATCGGCGGTTGTTATTCTTCTTTGAGTACTCCATGTTTCAGTAATTTAATAGATGTTCATATAAGTGATTATTCCCTCTTTTGATCATTTTCTTGACTGAAGTTTCCTTCAAAGCTACTAGTAACTTTATAACTTCAAGATTAATTAGCAAGAATCGTATTAGTGCGTTGAATATTTTTTTAGAGCTTACTGATTGGAATGAAGTACTCTTACCAAGTTTAGATTGTGATGCTTAGTTTGGTAGTTTTAATTCTCATTTGGTGTTAGGTTGGGACCGATATTTTACTAAGTGTCAACATATTAAGCAATCGACGGGTCCATCCCACCCTGCTAAACCTTGGATAATACCAGATCTTTTATGTCTGATAAGGCGGAAGAACGCCCTTTATTTAAAAGCTAGAAAGAGTTCGTCCCCCTACATTTTAAAAAGAAATTTAACGACATCTCTAATACAGTCAAAATTTCTGTGCGTCATTCTAAAGCCACTTATTATGATAATTTATTTCATTCCTTGTGTATGCCAAAGATAAATGGCATGTATTATCAATGTTTTCTAAAGGTGTAAAGCATAATATAACTTCCTTTGATCCCTTATGCCGGTTAGTCCGGCTGATCTATCTAATTTTATTAATACATTACTTCCTGTGGCAGAGGAAGGGTCTTCCCCTCAGCAATTTAACGTTAGATGTGATCCTGGAAATTTCGCTTCAAGTTTTTTCTGCATACCAACTACTCCTGATGAAGTTTGTGATATTATATCTAGATTGAGTTCTAGTCCTTCCTACGATCTTTTAGGCTATCAATCTGATATAGTCGAACCCTGATAACTCAAATCTTCAGCGGACCAGATAAAAAATCTGAGTTATCAGGTTTTCGAGTTAACCAGTAAATCGAAAACAAGGCTACATGACAACTATAAAAATTACATGATATTCGCAATGTTTTTATAAATTTGATTTTTTTTATGAGATCCATTTACAATTATTGTACGGACCTCGTAATATGCGATCTGCTTTAATGCAAAATCAGCTCCAATCTCGTTTTGGCATAGCTTCCAAATTCTACTTCCGGTTTGTAAAAATTTTCGAAAAGCATCTCTTCGCGATTTTTGACCATTTATTTTTCATCTGATGACATTTATGATAAATGTAAAAATGTTTTACATTCAAAAATTGACAGAATTCATAATTTCTTTTATTTTTCCATCACTTTTACATCAACAAATGCAAAGCGATCTGAA
>JAHWFO010068209.1:984062-1000455 GCA_023313115.1 Rhysida immarginata
GTCACTCCTCCCCCTTGGCTGTGCGTGTCATATATTAGCACGCTACACCGGATATTTGTGATCATATAGTGTATGTAAAATGGGAAGTTAATTAAAGTCGGGTTAAATTTTGAGAATTGTTTTCTTTTATTGATAATATATTTCTTACTTCCTATCTGGGTATATAATTTATGCATGTTAATGGCGATACGTGATTTTTAAATGATCGTTTTGGGAGTTGTTGGTGACTAATGTGGCAATTATATAAGGTAGTTTTATGATTATTTTATTTATTTTAAAAGAAACGTTAATGTTTTGACGACAGCTGTTGCCCAACAATAATGAAAGCAACAGGGGCCGTCATTGTTGGAGTTTGGCATTGTTCTTCGGATGAAATTCTCAGAAGATCTTTGCCAAGCTCCAACGGAGTATTGTTCAGTGCTCCCACTAAAATTGACAGAGGGCAGGGTGTCAACTGCAGCAAGAGGGCACATCATGCAGTGTCAAGGCATCTCATAGGGAAGGGGGGCGAGGGGCAGGGATAGGGCTAAGCCAAATTGTGTGCTTTCTGTTTAATAAAATCAGGCAGAAGGATACATAGAAGAGCAAGAACAAATTGATAAGCACCATTTTCGCGGAAAAGCACTGTTTTTGGGAACGAGCGCACTACTCTCGTGACTGGGCGCACTACTCTTGCGGCAGGGCGCACTACTCTTCGGCAGGGCGCAGCGCCCCCCTAAAATAGGCTAGCGGGAGCACTATTGTTACAGTGCGAGCTTTTCTTTGGGAAGAAATCGCTCCAAAAATAAAAAGATAGAGATGTTATGTTGTTGTTGAAACAAGAGGGTCCATGTCGAGTTGTATGAGTGAGCAGACATGTTGGTTTTGTGAGCATTCAAGCGATCGAGAGAAAAACATTCGATTCGCATGTAGAATGCATAATGAAAATATACTGCCATTTCACCATGCATTTTAGAGTTCCTGTGTAATTGAATTATTATTTGTGCAGTCAGTTAGTGAAGTGATTTGATATTTTCCTTAACCAGGACTATGCAAGGATACAGAGGATCAATGGTAGGCAGTCCTGGAACAAAAGAGCATCAGTGATCGAGCATGCAGACAATTAGAAGGTAGCAAATGGTGAGATCGTTTCATAATTGTTGTTTTGCATCCATATTGAAGTTAATGATATAAGAATCTTGACTCAGTTACTGGAATCCCGTGTTGTGCATTTTGTGATAAGAGAAGCATTCGTTTAGGTTATGCGGTTCATCTAGTGACAGTCTGTCACGTTGTAGTAGGATAAGCTATGTTAAGAAATGATTGTAGGCAGTTGGTTTGCTGGAATTACAAATTCGGTCATGTTCACTTCATTCACCTGTAAGCATTTGTCTTTTTTTTATTGCACATTCACTTTAATCGCCATGAGCACAGCTGGTCTTGATATCAGAATGAATACTATTGCCGCGTAATTCTTATGCATCGTTGACATAATTCGCTGGCCTGAATTTCGTGATATAGCTCAATATTTAGCTTCTGCAAGAAAAGTGCTTGTGTGGGTTACTGTGGTCCTCCCGTTTAAAAGGATCACGTGATGCGCTCTCGCATTACATGTTGTTCATTGGACGGACTCTTTCTATAGGCAGAGCAAATAGGGTGCTGTGTGGTGAAGTGTAATCCTTGAGGTGCAGGTGTCATGACCTATGCAAATGTGTATGAAACACGAAACACTTTTATTCTATTGCAGTAGCTGACTCCTACCTAAAGCATTATTTTTCAAACAGAAGACAATTTATTGATTTGAGTGTAATAATTTTTGAACAGTCTGATTATAAAAACAGTGCAGATATTGCAATATTATTTAAGTGTATCTTGATCTTGGTAATGTGCATGCTTAATATACCTAATAAGTAATATTGTAGTTATAAGGTAAACCTAATAAGTAAGGATTAGGCAAGTTATTTGGCTATTATTGTTCATAAATGACTGATGACCTGATAGGAAGTTAAATAAACATTCATGTTTTTAATTAGTTTAGTTATTGGAAACACACACACCCTCAATTAATATCAGCCCCGAACCCTTGACTCCTACCCCACCTAGTGGTCACCTTTTCAGGTCATCGATAACACTAGGCAACACCAAAAATGTTTCGGCCTCAAAAATAGTTTTTCTGAAGTATTTTGTCTCGCTGAACACGAAAATCACCATGAAAAGTTAAGATTAGCTCTTGTTTTCAAGATACAGAACCACCGTGGGTATTAAAATCTCACTATGGATGGTTTGTGAATAGCTGTAATTCCCCCTCAGCCTCACTCGCTGTATAGAATTTTTTTGATGTATAGGAGCTGTAAGTGATGAGCACAGTGAAAGGTTTCACCAAGATATTTCTGAAATGGAACACAGATATCAGGGTAGTTGGGATGTGTCAATGCTCACCGACTACTGCTGGACTGTTACAAGAGATGCTCCGGCTTTGGCATACAAGAGGCAATCCAAAAGGCAATGTTCGCAGGAATAGGTTAAAAACAACTGCTCCTTTCTTAAAAATGAACACTGTTTAATGAATCATGACCTATTGTATTATATTCATTACACAGAAATTCTTTTTTCTTCAATTTACCTTCAAATCGATGGGTAGGCTGTTGTGTATCTCGGAAACAAGAGATAATAAAAAAATTTCATGCACATATTAGTTTTTCTTGACCCAAAATTAGCAAGAATTGACTATTTAGAACCAGGAAACAGACAAAAAGTTTAATTTTGTTGCCTAGTGTAATTATTGTTGTGGGAGGGGTGGGCGATCTCAATATAGCTCGTGGGGTAAAAAAAAAAAAAAAAAAAAAAAACACAGACAAGCAACAACAGATCGATCATTTATTATCATGTTAATTCTTCATTATTTTTTGTATTTTTTTTTCGAATGGCTTGCTACATTTTTGGAATATCTTTGAATTTATGAAAATTAAGAGTTCTTGATCTACTTATGTACACTTGGCTTACTTATTGGACTGCACATGAGGAAGGAGGATTTATAGGGTAACAGATAAGAATGGAGGAGGAAGGTGGGGGGAGGCTGAAGGCTAATTTCATGGGAACCGGAAAAATGTATCAATCATTGTAGAACTGGAATATATATATTAATCCTGAGACCACTGAGTATTTATCCTTTTATCCTTTATATATATATATATATGATTTCTTTAGGTTCGCCCCAAGTTTCTTAATTTTTCTTTATTATAAAATAGGCTTTTGCACAATTCCTAAATTTTGATCATTAAATTCATAATAAATTCATACCTAATTAGAAACATAATAACAACGGCATTTATTTTATCAGAAAAGCTTGTGAAATTGTGATGGGGGCGACATTTTTACTTTATTATTTTTTCCTATCATAATTCGAATATTAGGAAAAACCAGAAAATTTACGTTAAGATTCAATAAAAGATCTTTCAATTTAACTGTGACCTCGTTTGCGCATTTAACACTGTTTCCTGGAGAAATTCTTCATAAACGGAGCGTAATTTTGCACAAAACTTAATATAATAATTAAAATAATAATAATAATAATAATTCAATGATGTAATTAAGTCGCAGCCTGCGTCAGTATTCAATTTATTGCATTTATTTATGGTTTTATACTGCTATTTAGGTAATATTGTGAACATTTATTTGGTATTAAGTTTATTTACTGTTACTGTAATATAATAAATAATGTTTTTGAGTTTTATTTTGTAATAAAAATGGTAAAACGTACACTATGATTACATTAGAGAAATTGTGAATAGCGAACTGAGCAGAGCAGAGCTGACTGGAAAAAGAGCAAACATGCTGGTGAAGGGGGGGGGGAGGCATCGACACGCAATGAGATTCTACGGATCAAGTATATTTGAAGGAAATATAGCGTTTCTTGAATTTAAGATTGTGTGCATCATTAATAATATTCATCCTATCCTATATTAACTATTCGAAGCGCAGATGAAAGTGCTTAACACGTGGCATTTTTCCACTATGCGATGCGAATCTGCCATTTTGGTTGCTTCAATAGCTGAAAAGCAGAATTGGACTAACCTCGCTAAGCCTCCTTTTTCGTGGCTTACATCCACAAAGTTGACTTGGCCTGTGGAGTAACGTTTAGGCCAATAGTGGTAAGGCTTCAGGGTTAGTAGACTTTTGACGCTGTTGAAGTCTGCTTAAGCCCCAGTGTAAGTCTCTTTTTGCCGAATAGTGATATGGCCCTAATAGTAGTCTGGGGCATATTTTGGCCAGGTTTGATTATGGATGCACATTAAAGGGGTTAATGCAGTGGACACCAGGCCAGAGAATGTTCCAAGGGCTTGAGAGCCCAGTGTTGTAAGGTGAAGCAGCTCGTCCACGTTTAAGGTCGAGATGGCTTGCATGTAGTTGAGTACCTGGGGCAGTCATGTAGGTATAGATTTTTCATGTGGGGGAAGGTTTCCTGGGCATAGGGGGGTTTCATGGGATTTTTCACTGTCTAGTGGCCTATTTCACAATGTATTTCATTTATAAATGGTGGGGGGGAGGGTGAGTCCCCTGAACCCCCTCCCTTACCTACATCCCTGACCTGGGGGGTTGATGATGGGGTGATTTCCACGCCCACTTTCTGTATTTTCCGTGTCTTTGGGAAATTGGCCCTGGATCCTGAAAGGAAAGGGCTGCAAACGGATCACAGTCTGCTAGGAACTGGTCTATTGGGACCAAGGGGGTACGGTGTCCCTCCCCATTGTATTGAAGATAAAAAAGGGACACACTGCGTTTTCTTACGTTGACCTGTGGTGGAAACGTCGGAGCCCTCTTAGCAGCACATAGCGCTAGCTCAGGCGCCTCTTACCTATGCCCTCGTGAAGGCAAGTGTCAGCTTGTGGAGGGAAGTGGGAATTGCACAGCCATAGCAGATCTAAAATGTCCCTGATATGTCACTTGATTAGTGGCTCATGATGTGGATGAATCGTTACTGCATGTAGTTTTAACGGAGATGTTGTATTATTTTGCAATTTTGCATTCTAGTAACGTAAGCATTGCGGTGTAGAAATGTTAGCACACATAACTCCGACAGCTTAATATTGGTTCATTAATTATGTTTACGGTAATTTTGTTTTTTTTGGATTTTCAACTGGTAGAGTCCTGCATGTGAATAAGCTTACTTGTACCATAGTTTAAGCTATTTCTATTAAATTTTGCTTTTTACCTACACCAACCACCGAGTGTCTGTATTCATTCCCGCCCAAGTCCAACAGCCCTGCTGATTCCTTCTCATGTGGTAGGTGTTTGCTACAGACGGCCGTAGGCCGACGCCCACGGGGGCAGGCAGCCACGATATTCTAAATTTGGTGCAAAGCACTTTATTTAAGACAAA
Organism: Rhysida immarginata; assembly: GCA_023313115.1. NCBI lineage: Eukaryota > Metazoa > Arthropoda > Chilopoda > Scolopendromorpha > Scolopendridae > Rhysida > Rhysida immarginata. The sequence goes on from JAHWFO010068209.1 coordinate 989,422, forward strand.
GTGATAACCCCATCACCTAAGGGGCATGCCCGATAACCAGGCAAGGCCAGCCGCGAGTGGGTCTCTTACCATAGGTTTCCAAGCCTAATGCATAGGGATTTCTTGCCAAGGTTCCCAAGCCTAAGGTGGGTTTCTTTATGGATCCCAAGCCAAATTGATAATTGTTCATTAAAGTAAAACTGTAGACAGTTGTTGAAAAGTTTGCTTCATTATTTCATTTAAATGATTGAAATTTATTGACTATGTCCAACATGAGAACTTCATCTAAACTATACTGTCTTCCCATTGCTACTATGGGAGCTGGAATGTTGGCTATAATATGCTCTTCTGGTCTCTCCTAGAAGGCCAATAAAATGAATGAGCTATTCCGTGTGGATGCATGAAATTGACCAAGGCATCATTTGAAATTTCCCAAATGTTGCTAATCTACTAATTGTTATCGTAAACACAAGCGATGTATTTCCTTGGCTGAAGGTTATCAACTGATTGAGATGGAAAAATTTATTGCAGGAAACGGGCTTAAGGAAGCAAATGATGATTCTGCATTATTGGAAATCCTGCTGACACAAATTTGAGCTTCATTAATAGGCACAAAATGATGATTTTCTTGTGTACCTGCTCCTGTATGGCCATTTTTGAATCTATCTTCTTGGCTACTTCAGATTGCATCAATTTCTTCTTTAGAAACAAAAGAATTTAATTCCATTTACTTGTTGATTATAGTAGTCGAATAAATTCCTTAGTGTCAACATTTGATCAACAATAAGTCGTTGAAGGTTGGCACAAACTGCTAGTCGCTTCAAAGTTCCACCAATGCCATCGCAAGGTGATTTGACATGTCTGGTGCCAAAAAATTGAATATTATTAAAATTGTATCAAATTAAGATAGAGCAATCAAATTAATCTTTTTCTGTTAAGCATAAGCAAGTGTAAGTTAAACTTCTAGACACCTGCGGAAAAACTTGACTCCTAAAAAATTTGTTAGAAACTCATCAATTTGTTGTGGCCCATTACTTGACTCTAAAATCAGAAGGTAATGTAAAATTGCCAATCACTCTTGTACAGGTTATGTTTGTGAATGTCGCTTTGCATATAGGCCGCGACTCTGAATATAGGTTATGAATATAGGCCGTGGCTCTGAACCCAAAAAAATCGAAAATTTCGGGAGTGCAGCCTGAAAAAAAATTTTTTTTTCTGAAAAAATCATTTTCGATAATTTTGGATAGAACAAAAAAAAAAGATCGAACTACTTCGTTTTAGCGCCCATAGTATATTTCATAGTAATTTAGATAGTAATTTCATTATTTATATAACTATATGAATTATTTTTATATATTTTATAAATTTATTGATGAAATGTGTAAATAATTATAGTAATTTGATTTTAACGAGCGAGTATAACTTTTATTTCATCAGCGGCAGCCATGAAGAGCATTCTATGACATCACAACACCTTGGAGAGTAGCCAATGACATTCGACCTTGGAGTAGAATCGGCCAGCAGAAGGAATGAAATCGCCGACAATAGCTTTAACAAGTAAATTTCATAATTTATGAATGAAAATATATGTGACTGGTTAATTATTGTTCTGAAGGGTTAGAATATTAATTTCACTGTTAGAAAATGATTCAACAAAGGCTGAATAATTTAATGCCATCAACTCAAATCGACAGTGTTTTTATCGGATTATTTTTGCCGATCTACGATCGATTTACCTTTTCAAAAAATATAACATATAATAGAAGTTTCTTATAAAAATATAGGAAGCAAATATAAGAGAAAATAGACATAATGTATTGGCTATCGACAAAAAATTATTCCGTTATTAAAAAAAAATATGCTCATTCTACAACTGTGAAATCGGGCTAATGATAACAAAAAGAACTTGATTGGATTAAAAGGTTTTTTGCTATTTGGCTTTGAAAATGCACAAAACTTGCTGCACAAAATTTGAACCTTGTGTTCAAGAACATATCTTGGCAACAAATTAAGCTTAGTACCGTAATTTTTGAAGTATAATACACCCTCGTCGATAATGCGCACCCTTATTTTTTTGTGTTTTTAGAAAAATTACCAGCCCATAATATGCAATCGATATCATACGCACTTTATGTACCTAAGATACAGGGTTTAGGTACATACTTTATGTACCTAAGATACCTAAGATTCAGCATCAGGGAGTGCTCCGCCATATTTGTTCAAACGCGCAGTGCATTATGTTCGTCTGATTTTTAAAGGCTTCAGACTTTATATATTCCCATAAAGTGAAGAAATAAATATTCAAAATAAATGATCATATAACAGAATTTATTCGTTGCAGTTAAACTTAAATTTTTTTTTTTAAAATAAATGTATTTAAATTCCTTCAAAATCGGAATAGTCTGTGTCTGAGTTCTTTGTTAGGCCTAATTACAGTTTTTTCTTCCCAGTCTTTGGTTCTCATGATTGAATCGTCCACAGGAGGGGTAATTACCGCATTCACAAAAGCATTCAAATTGTACTTTCTTGTATTCTGTCATGTAAATGAATGATTGATAGATATCCATTTGATAGATAATTCAAACGTTTTGTCTCCACATCTTTATAAAGACTGATTAGTAGCAAACATTATTCTTTAATGCATAATACATGTATTATACCCCAAAAATTATGGTAACTGGCCAAATTATAAGTTTGTAGAAGGTTTAGCTCAAAAGTTTTCATTATCAAAACTCTGACCCAAATTGACATGATGAATTATTTTGGCCATTGTGTGAAGTAGCAACAAAAAAACTAAAAGCTTTTAAAACTTGACACTGCAATCTTCATGTACAGCAAAAAATGTTGTCCAGGTTTGCCATTTTTTAGGAAGCTACCTATTGTGGTTCCAGAACAGTAACACGTATTCATGCGAATGTTTGCATTGCCAGGTCTCCCGTTTTCAGGAGGCCCTGGTGCCCCCTTTATACTACTAATTAAATTGAGATATGCACAATATCATTTGAAGCTTTGTTCAACACATACACCAATTCATCAAGATCCAAGGTGGTACCAAAATAGTGGTTACACCACTTAATATGGAACAGCCCATGAGTAAACAGTTTTTCTAAAGGTAGTTACCAAACGTTACAAGCAGTTAAGGGACACCAATACGAGCAGTTTTTACCATAGCATGGGAGGGGGTCAGAACCATTCCAATGTCCGGTAATGGGAGAGAGAAGTGATGTAATGTGCAAATAAAAAAACACTGATCAATTAGTTTACTGACATGTGAAAACAACGTTTACAAAAGTTGCTCAAAGTGTCCATCAGCCATTTCCATACATGAACTGCATCATCGCAACATTGATCCCAAAGAGTCCAGGCATTTAACGGACTTCTTCACTGACAACTGCAATGCGGGCAACAAGCTCTTCAATAGTACTAGCATGTCCAGGGGAGTAAGATCCGGTGACCTGGAAGACCATGCAACTGGTCCACGTCTATCCATCCAACAATTACCGAATATGTTATAAAAATGGTCACGCTGAACACATGGAGGATAGCTAGAATTTCACTAAAAATTTGATCATGGAGAGATACACATTAGAAGATGCAACTCTGTTAATGATTGAAATTAATGTTATGTGAACATTCCTTTTATCAGGAATTTTTAATACATGCACATCTTTTTGTCAAATGCATTCATTATCATAATTTACCAGTGTGATCACTTGTTCTGGTGGCAAACCAACAAGATATAATACAATATTCTATCTCGTTGTGGCAAACACTTTAATTTCCAGGGGTCCAATATTTTGCTTACGGACACTCTAGGAGCTCATTTATTTCTATATTTATTTTTCGGACAATGGTATGATTCCGACCCCCCCCCCCCCATGCTATGGTAAAAACTGTTTGTTTTGGTGTCCCCTTAGCTTGTACAATGTTTTGTAACTACCTGTAGAAACATGGTAATTGCCAATTATGCCAATGGTGTGACATAATTATTTTCTATTTATAATTGTCACAATAAAATAATTGAGCATGAAATGTATTTATTTTTCTAGCAGTTTTAATATACAATTTACTTAAACAAATAGTATATCAAACAGTTAAAAATATACAATTTTCTTTAACAAATATTCACTTTTCGATTAATTTGGTTAGGGTGTGAGTAATTTTGGAGGGAACTATATTTCAGGCAAATTTAGCAAAAGTTGGTTGATGTGGATACTGTTATTATGGTGGGTCAATCCACTATTTGTCATATCCTAAAGCAGTAGTCAATTTAACATTGGGGTCCCTTGCAAAATCACAGTTGAAGTCTACATTAATAAAAGTGAGTATTAATCTTCTTCCATAATCATAGGTGTCAGCCCTCCTTAACGCTACCTGTCCCTGCCTTTCAGCTTAAAATTTCATTACTGTGGTCCTTTAGCGCAGACGTTTTACTTTAGCATTTTATGCTCTCATGATTTTCAATACCATAGCTCTCAATGAATTTAATAAATTGGGAAATTTTTTGCCAAGGAGCACCAACAATTTGCTTTCTTAAGTCAGACATAATGTAATCATTATAACAACACAATGTCCATAAATGTAAAATTGATATTGTGGATACACTCAGAGATGACACTAAATGTATTGAAGCCTGCTAATTGGTAAACAGAGTATGCATAAACTGCACAGCAAGAGTAAGAGCAGTTAGTGCTGCAACACATTTCGGTAGGGGGGGGGGGGATTATTTTTTGTAATTACTTTTTTTTAAATTTATATAAGAAAAATTAAGTATAAGTGATATGTAAAATCTTATAAGTAGCGATATCTCTGGTGTAAGTCAAAAGTATAACTACAAAAGAAAGTAGTCAAAAAAGAGAAAACAAAATACAAAAAACACGGATTAAAATACAAACAAAATAACATGCGAATTATAACTTAACACAGCAACAGTATCTGCATAAAAAATTTTTTACACTTGTTTTTATATAACAAAAATCTTATACATGTTGTGAAGAGACGTGCGAGGCATTTCATACTTTCGTAATGACTCACACGTCTTGACACTACAGACTCACATCTATAAAGCAGACGAATGCCTGTGTTATGCGCGATACCAAGCAATCTCTTAAATGGAGGAGAGCTAATCGTAATTTAGATTCAATCAGAGTGTAACCTGATCGTATTGGGGTCGGGGTTCAAAGAAAAGGAAAATAAAACAAAACAGAGAAACTTTAATAAACTAGAGAAATTGGAAGAGCAAACAGTGGGCGTTGGTTTGAAAGCAAAACTTTATTTTAAATGGTTTTCTTCCGACACTTTGACGCATGGAGGGATGAGCACATGGCAAGCTTCATCTTCCAATAAAGAAAATGTCCTCTTCTCATAAGTTCTTTGTGCTTCTCCTCTCCCACTTACTCGGCACACGTCTTTGTCCCAAAGCTTTTGGCGGGAAAGGGTCGCGAGTGAAGGGGAGAGAGCATCCGGGAGTGGAGACGTTTCCTTGGCAGCGGTCACATCCCACGGGAGATGCAAACAATTTTTCCAAGAACGCAAAATGTTGAACAAAGAGAGTAACGAACAATTTTGAGAGGGAGTCTAGCCCAAGCAGCCGTAGAGTATGGACGTTTTTCTTTATGTGTTGGAGAGAGAGGATTCGAAAAGCAACGACGGACAACGAAGGAGCGATTGCCCTCCACTTGCCGGGAATAAACTTCATGTAGATGCAGCCCATCCTAAGCAGAGTAGCGAAGCCGACCACGAGGAGCGGATGAGAGACGATCGGCCAGTAACTCAGCCACTCAGCCTGCCACTAGCTGACAATTCCAAGAGCAGGAAGAACGAGCGATGGGAGTTACTGTTAAGGTGAGTGGGCTCATCGGCTCAAGCAGCAGATGTATGCACTGAGTAGGGCACAGCGGCCGGCGAGGCGAGAAAGGTGGTCCTAGTTAGATACGCGTGTAAGGGGAGGGCAATCATACCGCCCGGCCCCCGCTGCACCATGCTCCTGGGTGGACACACTCACTCGCACGTTGTGCGCACAGTAAATCTTAGCGTAGGCCTGTAGGCCGATATCTCCGGATCTGTGTGTGTTGGGTCTGAGCCGAGATATCGGCGGCAAGAGTTGGTGGCTCGCTCACTGTCAGTTGCGGTGGCGACCATCCGGAGTTTGATGCAGACCGAGGTACAGCGATCCAAGGCACCCAAGACGAGAGCTTCGAAGAGCTACATCTACCAGATCAACAAGGTTGCAGCCCGTTGGAGGAGGGGAAACGAAAAGGGATCCACGACACAGCATGTCCGGAACTATGATCTCTGGCCAGAGTATCTTACAACTGTCAACCAAAGATAAGTGTATCGAGTTTTTTTTTTTGTATTTAAAGACCCTCGCAAGTGAAGGTTTGAGCTCCAACGATTTTTCATTTGATCACATGTAAAAGGGGAAATAGTGACCATGCTGTCAATTTTAGTTCATATTTTGCGTATCCCATTCTAGCGCCAAGTGTCAAATAGCGTTCATTTGAGAGGTTATTTATCTAGACTGTGTGTTATTTAAGCGCTCAATTCTCTGCTATTAACTTATTCCAAGTTCCTGAACTGGTGATTATAATGAAAAATCTCACTCTATTATTGTTGTTCTCCTTTGTATCTTATATTAATATTACCCTTTTCATATTTTACACATAGTATAAGTCTTTTAGATTTAATAAATTTCAATTGCTTTTGAATTAAGTTCATCTGTGTGCTCCTCGTTATTTCAAGGTAGTGATTAAACTGATAGAGAGAAGGAAGGGGGGAGTAAAGAGTTCCTGGCTGGTTAGCCATTAATTGATTTATCATAACAGAATACTCTAAAACGATACCATTATACGATCAGTTGCAGTTAGATCACATGTTACAAACGGCCAATGGTAACAGGTACAGTTACAGGGGTAACCAATACATACACTGATTGGAAGAAAGTAATTGGACACTTTCGATTTTAAACGTTTTGTCGAATATCTAGAAAAATACTTGACGAATTATCCTGAAACTTAAGGGATGTAAAGAGCATGTTACACCACATATATTTCAGTGAAGGTTTTCTTCCGAAGGCAAATAGTCGCTCTCAAAAATAAACAAAACGATAAGGGGTGTTCTCCAAATTTTTATTTTTGGACCGGACACCAGTAACTAACTTCTTCTAATGCTGATATGAAGGCATATTAACTTCATATCAGCGTAAGGAGAAGAATTTGATACTGGTGTCCGATCCAAAAATAAAAATTTGGAGAACACCCCCTTATCGTTTTGTTTATTTTTGAGAGCAACAAATATTTGCGATATCTATTTGTGATATCTATTCAATTCATTCTATCGGCGATATCTTTCTGAATTTTCACAATATTTGCTTGGGGTTTTTATAAGAGTAGCGCTATATTTTTGACTAATAAATTATGCAAAAGACATTTTGGTAAAGCTTGCGCATGCGCAGTTAAACATTATATAGTAATAATGCTCATATTTCATCAAATGTTTAATATTTTCATATTCTGATTGCAGGGTGTTGTCTCTATTATAATTTGTCAAGTTTCCTGAAAATGGCTTTGCATTGGGTTGAATACACTGCATGTTATAAACAAAAAACTTAAGAAAACAATTAGATTTTTTTAAAGAAATCTTTATATCTCCATGAATATACGTGCTATTCTCATATTAATGAACACGGATAAGTAAAAGAAGCTTCTTAATCCTATGCTAAAGCTACAACGCATTTCAAGCATTATTTTTTTCAGGATGATCTCAAACATTATTTTTTCGGTTCATTTTGTTGCTGGTCCCCTATTTGCCTTCGGAACAAAATCTTCACTGAAATATATGTGGTGTAACATGCTCTTTACATCCCTTAAGTTTCAGGATAATTCGTCAAGTATTTTTTTAGATATTCGACAAAACGTTTAAAATCGAAAGTGTCCAATTACTTTCTTCCAATCAGTGTATATTTCTATTTAAAATCTTGTGACATATAAATATGTCCCTACGGATATTAAATGGAATTTAACATCAGTGTTATTTTAATACCCTAAAATGTTAACTTTATTTAATATTTTGTTATTTCTATTAATCAACCTTATTGTTTTTGCATTATTCAATTCATTAAAAAATGGGTTTCTCTTATAAAGATATACCTAATTGTCAGTAGATCAAACTTTCTGTTTTACATATAAATGTTGAAGCAGTCACTCTCATTTTTCTCCTGTTTGCTCCGTCTGTTAAACAGAGGGGAGGGTGCGTGCACCTTGGATTGGCATGGGACGCTTTCTTGGTTCTGAATTTTAACGCATGAGGGAGCTGATGCATGCTCTCGTTTCCTTTAACCCCACAAACTTCGACCAATGATATTTTACGATTTAACGCATACAGGAGGGAATTCTTAAAACTTTTTTTTGAGGTATAAATGGGGGCAAAATCAAAAAGGACGGACGCAACTCGGAAAACACACAACTCGGAACACACAATTTGGAACACACAGAATTCGAAACACTCACAATTCGGAAAACACATTCGAAAACCTCTTCAGACTCTTGACACTCTCTCACAAAGGAGGAAAATGGGGACTCTATCATAAACATACAGAGAACCATGTTCTATTAATGATCCTCGAGGGATTCCGAAACTTCCTCTAAGAGAAATCTGTCAGTAACTGTCAATCATGAGAGTTCTAAGCAATGTTGATCACCAAACAGTAAGAGACCGATTGATTTGTGGCAACATCGAAGGTCAATGCGGCGGAAACTAACGGCAACGACTGTACATCACAAGCATCACGAGTAGCGATTTACAGTGGGCGGGAAAAAGGGGTCAGTTTGGTTTTCACGGGAGCATAGTGGAACAGACGGGTGGCTCATAACCCACTGCGGTCAACGGCGGGAATCATAAGCCACTACGGGAAAGAGAGCTCAACGTCGGATCCAGCAGAGTTTCAACGGGACGATTCAGCATTGTGTGTTTTGCTCTTCGAGTCTAAAACAAAGCGCAAGCTTCAAAAGTGCAAATTTTAAGTAACGGGCCCATCGCGTGTGTTAGTCATAAGAACAATATTTGAACTATGAAATTTTAATGCATATTTTTAAACTAATGTCGAGAGTGTCTGTTTCAATTTTTTCTTAGAAAATTCATTATAATCTTAAGATTTCCTAGTCAAATGAAAATAATTCTGATTAATAAAGAAAGGTTGAACCGTATTACTGCTCATTGATCCTTTTTGTAGAATTATATCATAAAAGGGGAGTAACGTTTAATTTGAGTACAAGGGAGGGTTTGAACCTTTACCATTTTGTAATGCATGCTTAACTTGTCTAGGATTTGCATATTCTTTACCTTGGCAGGTCAACCAGGTTTTAAGACTTTGTTAAGTTAAATTATTGGAGGGAGGGTCACGCCATTCCCTATTGCTCAATGCATGAATAGTTTTAGACACTTGAAATTTATTGTGTTATTTTGGAGGGTCAACCAGGTCAATAGTCCTATAGTGAAACTAAATAAGAGGATGGTTAATAGAAAGCTATTTTGAGCTCTCAGTTATTTTCTTGAGTTCATTCAACTCACTCCTGGATATCTCCTAACTGCTAGAGAAGCATCCAAAATCTTGCTTATGCACTGGCGTCCGCGGCAACTTTTTCATTTTTATTTCAAGTAAACGTAGTGAGTTTTATCTTCTGCCATATGTCACACTGGCGTCCGCAACAATTCTAATTGAATGACTTTAGGACTAGAATAAACACATATCATCATCGATATGTCACACTGGCGTCCGCGACAATTTACGTACCTCAATCAGACGTAGATAAAAACACTTATCATCATCGATATGTCACACTGGCGTCCGTGACTATTTTATGTAATTGACTTTGGGATAAGAACATTCACTTTTCTTTCCCCCTATGTCACATTGACATATTATCATCGATATGTCACAATCTTTTTTCATAAAATCAACAATAAATCAAATATTTTAGAAAATTTACAAAACATAACCAATCAAATGAACAATCAAAATTTAATCATCTTGTGTCTATGGACTTTGAACCGATTTCTTTATATTATTAATAACTGGCTCAGCAGCTTCTTCGTTCTTGATTTGGATAATGTTAGGAACATTCGATGTGTCAACATCTTCATCCAAACATACAGCATCGTCATCGTTTATCAAACAAAGAACTTCCCTGGCACATGCCAAAGGCGGCCAACGTGCTGACCTAAGGGTAAAACAAGCGTGAACTTGCGTAGCCGCCACTGTGCTAAAAATTGATACAAACAAATTTAAACCTTATAATACAAGGATGAATCAAAAGTAAGATACACTCAGGACCATCTGTGATCGAAGAACGCCGATATCATTCGCCGTTTTTAAGGATGTTGCCTCTATGTCTATAATTGCAATGTGTTCACGCGGTTACTGCGTATGCAAGAGTATTGTTGTCGTGGCGCAGCAACTGGTTGTACAATCCAAGTTGGAGATTCATGGAATAGTCCATTTTTTTGTGGGCAAAAGGCTTAAATTCCCTGAAATCCATAAGGAAATGTGCAGTGTCTACGGGAATAATATGATTTCTCGTCCTGCAATTGTTTAGTGGTGCCAGCAGTTTGAAAATGGGCACTCAGATTTGACAGACGAATACCACGCAGGAAGACCATCCTCATCCAACACTACCGAGCACATTGCCCACGTTAATAAGATGATTCTGGACAAATGACGACTCAGAAATCCCAGAACGCTTAGCGTTTCTTATGGGAGTGTGCTGACATGGTTGAGAAATGCTGGAGCGGATTTTTATCGCATCGGCATGGAAAAGTTAATTTGACGTTCAGACAAGTGTTTACAATTGTTGGCTGATTAAATAGAAAAGTGAAATAAATGCTGCACATTTCAGAAGGATGTTTGTATGGGATCTTAATTTGCATTTGTTTTTACTGTTTCAGAGTGTAACTTACTTTCTGAGTCACCCTCTTATTAATATACAGTGAAACCTCTTTAAGCCGACCAGCAATGGTTCCACGTAATAGTGGTCGTTTGGAGAGGTGGTCTTCTTAAAG
>JAHWFO010068215.1:0-11262 GCA_023313115.1 Rhysida immarginata
CGCGGAATTCCTTTTCCTTTCCGGATCGGGTTCCAAATTCCGTGACAATACATAAGAACAAAACTGACTTGGCCGATCTGTGGATACCTTGATGCAAAGGAGGAGACGATGGATTCCACTATTTCCACAAGAATATATTCATCAAAACATAGATGTACATTTCGGTTACAACGTAGCCATCTCCAGTATAAAACCTTTACAGATCACAATGTTGATTGTGTCGTCCTCGGGGCCTCCATGTCCCGGTCGTTGTTGATGGCGCAGCGTGAGTGCTTTTTCCCGTCTTCTCCAGTCTCGATATGAATGGTTTGCTTGTTGCCCACCCCCCGCTTTACCCTTACATTTCTATCTTTTCGACACGATAACGTCGCTTTGATCTTCTGATGCCCAGCCTTAACTTCAGTTTCAAAAGTTGCTGGAGTAGCCAGGGTTTTTCTCCCTTTGTCCCAGATTATTGAGACCTTGAGCCCCCACAAATCAAACCGATCAGGAGCCTAGTTCCGAAGATTGACTCACTTACCGTTTTGTGCCTGTTGTCCCATCCGACCACGACGACTCCCGACTCTCCTACCTGAAAAAGGAAAAAAGAAAACAAGCTGAAATCAAATTACGAATCCTATTCCATGTATATTACAACAAAAAAGAAAAGGGGAGCAAACTGATCTGTTAATTACCGTTTATTTTGTCCTCTCCTGTATTAAAAGCCCGTTCTACTTGTCTTTAGCTAAATATCACGACCACGAACTTTAAAGCGAAACCCGTTATTTTATGACGAGTGACTTCTTAATGTGTACCGTAAAACTCCTTTAGTTAATTGATTATCCTACGTTTTAGAACCTCTAGTGAAAGAAGAGAAACGAATAGAAAAACTGTACTTGTTAGTGGCGATTACGACTAATTAGTCTAATAGAAAACAAACTTTCGCAAGAAATACTTGTTGTTTTGTTTACTATCTTAGTTAACAAAAAATTTTTCTTTTTTTCTTTGACTTGCCCCTAATCGTGAGTGAAACGTTACCGTTCAACCCAGTTGTGATTATTTGAGTTGTGTAATAAATATTTCATTATTATTCCCCTCACAGCTATTGGAGGGTGTAACCAATTTAGCTGTATCATTCTTCCTTTAGGTGTGTTTATCTTAATACCCACCCTCCGCTTGGGCTTTACGACGCGGGATTCTCCTATTATCTCGTGGCTTTACGACGCGGGATTCTTAGCTCCCACTTGACCAGAAACGTTAATGCGAGCTACGTTTTATGTTATGGCCAACCCCGGCCGTTACGAAGCTTTTGTTTGGTGCGTCTCCTCGGAGGTGGAAAACAAGTATCACTAAACCGAATTTGTTCCCGATAATTTATCTGCTACTGATGGCTCATCTTCCAGTGATGGACGAGATAGACAAGTTCATTGCCACCGTCGACCACAACGAATTCCTATCAGCCTCATCAGCGAGGAAGCAGTGACCCTCGGAAATTCATGCCTACAGATCGACAGGAAAGGTGACCACATCACCAGAACAAGATCTTCGGGAAGAAGTCCGAAGTATGAGCGCGATGGCCTTCACGACTCCCGAGATCGAAGCCTGCGACACTACAATGTTTCAACCCTCGTTGAATGACCGCTAATAAAGTATACTTTAGGAATAGGACATGCCTTGATTGAGAATATTGGATGTGCCCTGGCGACCCAGAAGCAAGTCCTTCCCAGGCTGAACCAACCCAGATAGAGAACCCCCATGAAATTAAAAGAAGCCCGCAATCTTCCTGAGTACAAAACTGGAGAAGACTTAACCGAATACATCTACAAACTAGAACGCCACGCGCTACTTGTCGAGATACCCGCCAAGTCTCTTCTTCCCCCTGCTAGTGTCGGTCGAAATCACCCCCTGAATTGCGAACAGGCTTCGTGAGTTCCCAAATTGGGCGGTGGCGCGGGACTGGTTGCCCCCTTTGAAAGACATGAATTTATCCAGATAAGTCAAGGGATAGCAACCGAGAGAAAGAAATACACGTCGGAGAAAACCCTACGACAGACAGGGAAAAAAGCGGCGCGGACATCAAAGGAAGATGTATGTTGAAGAGTAACCGAGCCACGAGAACAGCAAAGCAGTGAGTATCCAGAGCGATGCGACAAGAATGCCCGTGACTTTTGGGCTCTTACAACAGAACACAGGGAAATATGCCGAAATTTCCAAAGCAGACGGGATTCTAGCCAGCTTCGTGGAATATATGGTACTATCCTACCTGCATTTTTCGCTGATCTCGCGATGACAGAATGAAAACCAATGATAGAGAACAGGCTGAACTCCTCCGGGCCGCTCCGCCATATCAGATCCTTAGACGATGGATGAAGTGCGAAGATAGGCTGCCGACGGCCCTAGACGAGGAAAGGGTCATCAATCCAGAACCTAAAAGAGACGAACCCTCGAGCGAAGTTTCCGAGAACAGATTGCCCGTTCCTAGAGAAAGACCCTGGTAGTGGAGATCGTCGTCGGCAGGAAGAAACCCTTTAGTATCATTGACACCAGAGCGACTCTTTCCTTAATAAATTTTTGGAGCTCGAAGGCCATGTCCGGGGTGGGTGTTCTCGGAATTTTCCATAGACATAATAATCGGGGTTGATCTGCCGCGGGAATGGAACTCCGCACTAGTCATCCAGTTTAAACTTGCGACAGGGGAGTGGTGTTATAGCGTTAAGCAATCCCACGCTTTTTTTGTAAGAGATGGAGAAGAAAAGGAGTGCCTTTATGGCAAAGTTCCTAGTGTGCACGAGATCGACACAAGCAAGGCTCAAACAGTTAGTGTAAGACCATACTTATACGCCCCCGCCAAGCTGGATATCATCAGAAAATTGGCTACAATGGAAATGGAACAACATGGGGTAGTTCATCCGTGCGAGTCGCCTTGGTCTCTGCCTTACTTCCTCGTTCATCGGGTGAAGCACAAGAAGCTCCGATTCGAGCTCGACGTGCGCAAATTAAACGCTATTACCATGCCGATGTCTTATTGTTTGTAAGCTCAGTCGGACGAAAATCTTCTCTACGTTGGATCTGCGACACGCCTATTGGCAGGTCAGACTGGGTCCCGACTCTTGCGAGAAAACCACGGTCATGTTCCCCCCTTGAAAGAATCACCCTTGGAACTTAATTATATACATTACAATGTATAGTCATGGATAAAAAAAACGCTCCCTTACTCTGTGCTACTATAGTTATAAATGAGCGTTTACTATTTTGCCACTAAGTGTCTGATATTGTTTAATTCAGTCTAAAAATTATCTAAATTTTTAACCATTAAATTCATACCATCCTATTTTAAACGCTCATTTAAAAATATAGTAGCGTAGAGTGAGGAGCGTTTTTTTTTTTGTCCATGACTGTACATTGGATGTAACTTGAAATCTTTTATTGAGATTTTATTGACAGAATGAAAAATCTTAAGCTAATATATCAATAATAAATGTATATTTTTTATTTTCTATAGGCTTGGCGAAGAATGAAAGCTGACTAGATTCGATTTTCTTCGCGGCTTTATCAAACTGATAAGAAGATGAAAAGGAAGAACTTATATACTAACTAGCTGAGATGCCCGTCTCCGCCGAGCTTTTCAAGGCTTTTCAATGTATCTATCTTCTCTAGGTATACATCAATATTGCTTAAGGTTTGATCCTGGAACTTGTTAATTGTCATTGCATAAACTAGGCGAACCGGAAATTGTCGACGTTTTTATTCTACAAAATGATCAGTCGTCTGTAACGCTATTCTTGGTATTTCCGTGTTATCCCCACTGGGTATTGTAGCTTGCATTGAATCTGATTATTCGGAATTGGCTGTTGTATTGTTTAATACCCAAAACGTTCAACCTAATGACCATCGACCCTACAATTAGCCGACAACTTCGAACGTTGCTGTATATTTTCTTATCTGGCAGGGTATCCCTGCATACGGTGATATTATTTTGCGCCAGTGCAAAGAAAGTAGACTTCGTCGGATTTTAGAAAATTGCCCATGATACGGAACGCAAGGGTCGCATATTTCTGTGCAGTCGAAGAACAATGCTCATACCAAACGTTTTTATACACCAGTTTTATGCGTACGGTCTTCAAATTCTTCACGTAAATGTTTAAGCTCGGTGAAGACGGACATACACAGGGTGGGCCAAAAAAACTTTCCACTGAAAATTTCTAAGTCCAATGGAAACGGTCCACGAAGAGGTGAGCGATTCTAGAAGGAAGAACGTTGCCGTTAATTAAGGCAGGCGTTCCATTTAACGTTAACGCCTGGTTTAATTATTGGTAGCGTTCTTCCTTATAAAATCGCTCCCCCCCTTTCTGGACCGTTTCCATTGGTCTTAGAAATTTTCAGTGGCGAGTTTTTTTTGGCCCACCCTGTATAATAAAAATCTTAACTTCCCATCTTCGCCGAGCTTGTCAAGACAAAACGAAGACGGGAAACAAAGTTGTTTCTATTTAAAAAGTGGATTCGGAAGGATTCGAACCCGCAATATTAAGGTTGTCGAACACGCCATGTAACCAACGTGCCAAAGTAGCATTGCAAAATGTAAATAATTTTTTTTATTACAAAGGTATTGTGCCCTGCGCAACCGAGCAGAGGCAATAAGCAACAATAAACACCCGTATATTATACGAAAAGAACGTGCAGGAACGATTTACCAACGCCAGAAAACTGTATGAAAACCATCTTGCAGCTGACCGATGGAAGTGGGTTGTCTCCTTGGATGAAGCTTGGGTGTACCTCGATGACACCAACAAACCCAGGGCAATTTACTATCGCGAAAGAGGGGGCAAGGCCAGGTCCGATTTTGTCTGAAGGTGCAAGGAAAAGTTTTCAAAGGGCTTCATGGTGGTTGCCGGATATTGCTCATGACTGCTCACGATTCGTCGAGTTCCTGGAAACTGTAAAATTAGTGCAGCTTACTTCCAGAGTAATGTAATGGACCACATATATCGGCAGGATATCCCACGTCTGTACCCTGGTGAGCAATCAAAAGTTTGGATCCACATGGACAAGGCATCAAGCCACACTGCCAAGTCATCTGTGGCTTACTACAGGAAGATGGAACAGGAGACGGGCATACGAGTTATTCTCTTCTCTCATGTGCCTGTAAAATCTTTGACGCGTCACCGATAGATTTCTGTGGTTTTGGTCTGCTGAAACGACGGCTCGGAAGTCACCAACCAAGAACCGTTGATGGGCTATGGAAAGTGTGTCAGCAGGTGTGGAACGAACTTCCCATGGAGTCCCCCAAACTTAGCCTACTTTAGTGGAAATTACGGTGCCGGGCGATAGTACAACAATGTGGTTCTCACATCGAATACAACCGATGGTGGCGCCATGGTATTACACCATCGCAACAGAACTGCAAAGTCGTCTCATTTTATCTGAATCAACCCTCCGTATTTTACATTTGATTGTACACAATCAGCTGTTTTTCATTTAAGATCATATTGGATCCACCAACTCTGGGAATCTTGGCCGAAGGTATCCGTCTCCAGCGATACCAGTACATTTGAATCCTGGAACGCTTCAACTTCTTGATCAGCGAACTGATGCAATTGTGGCATCCCTGGATAATCCTTGAGTCGGCGTTCATGATTCGTCAGATATTAGTCCAACTCTCTTATTGTCGCAAAAATTGATTCAGCACTCGAAGATTGGTTGCTTGTGAGATTGGTTGCTGATGGTCGTCTGACAACGCGTCTGTACAACTATTCCACATTCGCTTAGTTTCCTGGGGACTTATAATATGCTAGAATAACTGCAAATAGACGTCTGAGTTGTCAAATCTAGAAAGCAATTGCTTCAGGCATCGCATGCAATGATGCCTTCATTCACCCTCCTTTAACAGCATTAGAGCTTTTGAAGCCTCCTGGAAAGTATCTTGCAATACACCAACTCTTCGAAGATCTTTAAATGATTTTGGACCACAAACATAGCATACTCTATTGGATTCGCATAGGCTTCTTCGACTTCCGAGAATGTCTGAAATATTCGCTTCGTCGGCGCTATTACCCTATTCTTTAGGAATCGTTAATCACACTGTTTACTAATTGTTATTACACGCATCATACAATTATCGAGCTATTTGAGCTATTTTTAGAATCTCCCACACGTAGAATTGAAGTAGATAATTAGTGCAAAGGAGGAGATGATTCAAATGGTGCTCTGTTAGATAACACCATGTAACAAAATTTACTTTGTTCTTTGTTCATGGGTAAAAACTGTTATTTCTGTATTTATTTTGCCTAAATAGTAATTATAGTAGTGGTTACTTCTCTGAAACTTTGCTTTTGCAGAAATTGATATACGTACCTGCATTAAGCTTTCAGTGATTCATAAGGAAAGAGTTCATATAAAATAAAACTACTGGTTACTCTGAAAAGTTTAATAATTAAAAAACAATTTTCTCAGGTAAGTATATAAAAAAACCCACAGAACAGATGAAATTTCTGATTACAGTAAATTCAAATATCTAGAAATGAAGGTTTTTTCGCGGTTTACGTTTATATTTCGAGTCGCTCTCATGGTATCAACCCCCAAATGTAGCCACCAATCAAGTTTTCGTTGTACTGTCCCTGATAACGATTCTCAAATTCAAGGTTATCTTGGTGGAAGCGTTAACCTTGCTCTTCTGATTAAGCACTCTCCTGCCCACAAAAGCAAAGTTTGAACAGCTTAGTTATGATTTTACGTCATTTTCAGTTACATCCTAATTTATAAAATGATTACAACGCCAGAACAAAATTTGGGTTACGTGGTGTAATTGGTGTTATATTGCTAAAAAGAACTGAGATTTTTTATTGTTTTCTTCTGTCGCTTCATTTACTTTTGTTAGCATTAAACCAACACCTCCTAGAAAGACAGCCTCACAACTGAAAAGTCATACATTGTTACATCATCATAAGTCGACCAAAATTAAAGCTTACTATTGGTAAAAATACGATCAACAATGGTCGAATAATGATGATGTAACAATATGTGACGTTTCAATTGTGAGGCTTTCTTTCTAGGAGGTGTTGATTAAACCGTGACCACCGAGAGAGAAGGCCTCTGCGATGAAACGTAATACATTCTTACATCATTATAGATAGTGCATTGTTATTCGTATTTCAACCAAGAATAAGCCCTGAATTAGCACTATCTATGATGATGTAACAATGTATTAAATTTCAATGCGGAGGCCTTCTCTCTCAGTGGTCACGATTAAACCCGTCGTAAGATGTTAGTTTGATTTTACTTTAACGCAAATAATTTTTTTATTACGGCCTATTGTTGCAGAAACTTTGCGTTGCATGAGATATACATTGTTGGTCCGTGCATTGTCGCTTCTTGGCGGACGGATCAAGAAAATCCACACAACTATAAATAAAATCTTGTAAACATTCCAAGGAGGAGCTTTAGCACTGAAGGAGAAATACATTTATACATTTATTTAAAAAATTAATCCCCTCCCCTCCCCCTGAGTAGGGTAAGGCAAGTAGCAGATCCTGAAGTCATCTATTTTTACCCCTTTATTTGCACTTTTTACCTCTCCCCAAATTTTTTAATCAAAAATTAATTTTCTCGAACGTAATATGTAGAAACTGTAAAAAAGCTCGTATTTTCTTTCCTTTCTTATCATTTCCGAACGTATGATATAACACAAGCCATATGTTGGCATAGTTCTAAAGACCACGTGACTACCACCCCCTCAAATACGACCCCAATGGAACACCTGGGCCTAAACTTCATAGTATTGTAGATCTTGCCTAGAGGAATCAGGATACCGAATTTCACGCCTTTACGTACCTAAATAGCACATAGATATGTTGTCCTATCTCAATCCCATCTCCGTAATTCCGACCCCAGTGTACCAATCAATACCAAACTAAATAGTGCAGATGGACATGCCCCTAGGAAGCAACATTTCGAATTTCAACCTTCTACCTCAAAAAATGTAGAAATTATGAAGGGGTACACAGTTAAGCCATTATAAAATCAAGAATTATCTCTATTCTTTCGCAACTGAATATAGATTTGAGCACTTGAGCAATCGTGCGTCGACAAAGCAATATCACGTGCGCGCGCCGATGTCAGTAATGCTTAAAAGATGAACAGAAAGTAACAATGTATTCGTTCTTGATAAATCAATTGTTATATGATATGCCTTTAGCTTGGTATTCTTTACACTAACTGTTTTAGTATGTGAATTCGACTTGAAGGGGTCTACGAAAAATTCGGAAAAGTTGATACGGCCGAGCTAAGACTTTGATAGTCATATTTCTGAAAACAGAATTTAAAAAAGTTAATCCGTTTTCAAGTTATCGTGCAAACAGCGGACGGAAGGCCGGATAAACGTACAGACCAAGGGCGCATTCTTATAAGTAGCTTTTATGCTAAAGCTCCTAATAAAGGAGAACATGTGAGTTCGTTACGGAAACATTTTCCATTGTTGTTGCACGATTAAGCATTGTCGGCACTCACCTAAAGCATACACCGGAACTGGAAAGTCACCTGCCCACTGTTGTCTGAGCAACAGTTTGAAACTATTCACTAGTTTGCCATAAATCTTATTGGCGCGGCCATGTTGGCTGGCCCCGCCCATCCGCCATAGCTGCAATGTGCGTTTGTGTGCAAGTCAACTACAGCACAGGTTATTTCTTCGTTTTGCACATTTACTGTGATTGAAGTGATTTACCAATGGCTTTCATTGAATTTGGAGGTAAGTTGTGTCTTTCTTAACTACTAAATTAGTACAATATTAAGTACCGAAAGGTGCTTTATGCTATCAGTGTGGGGAAACATGTCTCTCCGTCTGTCCGTCTGTCTGTCTGTCTGTCTGTCTGTCTGTCCGTCCGTCTGTCTGTCTGTCTGCCTGTAACTCAAACTCCTCCGAGGTTATGAAAGATTTTCAAAATCTGTTTTCGTCAGTCGATGAATATGGTTCATGGCAAGAACCAGTTACAAATATTATCTAAATCGGTTTATTGGCACGTGCACAAATGGTACCTCTATTTTCCCGCCCAGTAATTTTTAATGGGAAGAAATATTGAGTAATATATCAAACAAATTGTGATGATGTATCATAAATGAATATCACGTAAAAGTAATGATAGTCCAAATTGGTTTCAAGGAACCTGGTTTAGTGGAACCATTCTGGTTTAGTGGAACCGTTATGGTTCATTGGAACTTTCAATGCTAAAATATGGCATGTAATATATCAAACAAATTGGGATGATGTATAATGAATGAATATAACGTAAAATTAATGATAGTCCAAATTGGTTTCACAGAACCTGTTTTAGTGGAAACATTATGGTTTACTGGAACCATTATGGTTCATTGGAACTTTCAATACCAAAATATGGCATGTAATATATCAAACGACTTGGAATGAGGTGTCATTAATGATTATAACGTAAAATTAGCGATAGTCGAAATTGGTTTCAAGGAACCTGGTTTAATGGAACCATTATGGTTTAGTGGAACCATTATGGTTCATTGGAACTTTCAATACCAAAATATGGCATGTAATATATCAAACGACTTGGAATGAGGTGTCATGAATAAATATAACGTAAAATAAATATAACGTAAAATTAATGATAGTCCAAATTGGTTTCGAGGAACCTGGTTTAGTGGAACCATTCTGGTTTAGTGGAACCATTCTGGTTTAGTGGAACCATTATGATTCACTGGAACTTTCAATACCAAAATATGGCATGTAATATATCGAACGATTTGGAATAAGGTGCCATGAATGATTAAAACGTAAAATTCATGATAATCCAAATTGGTTTCAAGGAACCTGGTTTAGTGAAACCCTGATGGTTTATTGGAACTTTCAATGCTTAAATATGGCATGTAATATATCAAACAAATAGGGATGATGTATAATGAATGAATATAACGTAAAATTAATGATAGTCCAAATTGGTTTCACAGAACCTGTTTTATTGGAACCATTATGGTTCATTGGAACTTACAATGCTAAAATATGGCATGTAATATATCAAACGACCTGGAATGAGGTGTCATGAATGAATATAACGTAAAATTAATGATAGTTCAAATTGGTTTCAAGGAACCGGGTTTTGTGGTACCGTGATGGTTCATTGGAACTTTCAATGCTAAAATATGGTTCATGGCACGAACCAGTTACAAATATTATCTAAATCGGTTCATTGGCACCTGCATAAATGGTACCTCTATTTTTCCGCCCAGCAATTTTCAATGGGAAGAAATATTGAGTAATATATCAAAAAAATTGTGATGATGTATCATAAAAGAATATCACGTAAAAGTAATGATAGTACAAATTGGTTTCAAGGAACCTGGTTTAGTGGAACCATTCTGGTTTACTGAAACCCTGATGGTTCATTGGAACTTTCAATGCTCAAATATGGCATGTAAGATTTCAAACGTCTTGAAAAGATGTGTCATGAATTAATATAAAGTCAAATTAATGATAGTCGAAATTGGTTTCAAGCCACCTGTTTTAGTGGAACCATTATGATTCATTGGAACTTTCAATGCTAAAATATGGCATGTAATATATCAAACGACTTGGAATGAGGTGTCATGAATGAATATAACGTAAAATTAATGATAGTCCAAACTGGTTTCAAGGAACCTGGTTTTGTGATACCGTGATGGTTCATTGGAACTTTCAATGCTAAAATATGGCATATAATATATCAAACGACTTGGAATGAGGTGTCATGAATGAATATAACGTAAAATTAATGATAGTCCAAATTGGTTTCAAGGAACCTGGTTTTGTGGTACCGTGATGGTTCATTGGAACTTTCAATGCTAAAATATATTTTCATGGCACGAACCACTTACAAATATTATTTAAATCGGTTCATTGGCACCTGCACAAATGGTATCTCTATTTTCCCGCCCAGCAATTTTCAATGGGAAGAAATATTGAGTAATATATCAAACAAATTGTGTGATGTATCATAAATGAATATCATGTAAAAGTAATGATAGTCCAAATTGGTTTAAAGGAACCTGGTTTAGTGGAACCATTCTGGTTTAGTGGAACCATTGTGGTTCATTGGAACTTTCAACACCAAAATATGGCATGTAATATATCAAACGACTTGGAATGAGGTGTCATGAATGAATATAACGTAAAATTAATGATAGTCCAAATTGGTTTCGAGGAACCTGGTTTAGTGGAACCATTCTCGTTTAGTGGAACCATTATAGTTCATTGGAACTTTCAATACCAAAATATGGCATGTAATATATCAA
>JAHWFO010068235.1:0-10996 GCA_023313115.1 Rhysida immarginata
CATAAAGTACTTTAAGAAATAATTGGACTGGCCTTTGAACTTAAACATTTTTTTTTTTTTTTAACAAAAAATAACTTTTGATGTTCGATGCATTTTGTGCTTTTTGGACTTTCACTCGACTCGGCGATTTTTAAGTTTGATGTATTTTTAGTCTTATTTTTAGTCTTATTTTAGTCTTATTTTTAGTCTTATTTTTAGTCTGTGTCCCTGTTATCTTTAGTCTTATTTGTGCGTGACGAGGTAAGTATCCTGTAATTTACGGAATTTTGCCAATTTCCGTTCTTGTTTATTATAATTTTTTTTTCTCCTCCTTTCTCTTATCAACTAAGCCTTTAGTTTTACTTATTTTTTTTGTTTTGCTTATTAATCTAAACCACCCTCTCTCGCATACAGCAGCCTTAGTTCTTCATCGAACTTTTCACCAACCAACTTCAGTCTGATTCACCTCAATCTTCCTGAGACTGTGGAGCTGTTCTTTTCCCCAATCACGTGGTTTACTCGATTTCAGTTTTATGTTAATTATCAATCATCTAAGTGCCCCCTTTTCTTTTTAATATTTATTTATTGTAACTTTTTTTTTTAGTTCCAAGCGTTTGTTCGATGTTTTGTTTTTTGAACTATTTACTCGACTATCCAGCTTAGTGAAATCCTTCGTTCTGGACTTTATCCATTGTTCCACTCCTCTTGCGCTACAAATTTGGTCATCGTCAGGATCTTCGTAAAAAAAGGGAACTCCTCTGATGTAACCCAGCAGTGTCTCTCTAATCAATTATGTATTCATTTTTTTTATATATATATATATATATATATATATATATATATAAATATATATATATTTTTTTTTTTTTTTTTTTCCTGTCTTTAAAAAAAGAAGTTAAAAAAAAATAAAAGCAACAAATACGCTTGGAATTAGTTTTTTTCTTTTTTGATTTAATCACAGACTTCATTTTAGATTAATAAAGACTTAAAAAGAATTAAAAACCTAAATAAGCTAATTTTTGATCCTCCTTAGCGGTAATTAAAGTAATCCCCCGCCTTGGTTGTAAGCGTGACATGTAATTTTGGGGTTTAGAATACTAGTAAAGAGCTTTGGGTTTCCGTAGCTGTGCGTGTCACTGAATTGGCACGCTACAATAAATAAATATGAAAAAACTATATTTTTCTCCGAGCGACGCCGGGTACTACAGCTAGTGGTTAAGTATATGCAACTAGAAACTTGAAATGTTAACGTCTTTAACAAAATCTCCAAACTTATATCTCAGTATAATTAAATCTCCAAACTTTTGGCTTCAATGCAGTTGTTGATTTTCTTTCTTTTTTTTTTGTTCAACGAAATTAGTTATTACTCATGAAATTTTATGTGTAGCTATTAAGATGTTTATTTAATGTTAATCTCTGCGTGATGCATAGTACAATTCTGTTTAATAGCACTTAGATGAATCTTTTAATTTTTCAAAAATCTCCATATATTTAAGTAGCGGAAGAATGAAGCTACTTATTGTTTTCGCAATGTCCGTCTGTCCGTCCGTCCCCTTCATAATTTCCGCACTTTTTGACGTAGAAGGTTAAAATTCAAAATGTAGCTTACTATGGGCATGTGCACCTTCACTATTTAATTTGGTTTTGATTGGCCTACTGGGGGCGGAGTTTCGAAAGCGGAAATTAGAGGGGACCAAAAGGTCTGCGCGTATTTATGCATATAAAGGAGTGAAATTCGGTATGCAAATTCCTCTAAGCAAGGTCAACATTACTGTAAACATTGGACAAAATTGTCTCAATAGGGTCGGAGTTGTGGGGGTGGCAATCACTTGGTCTTAAGAAATTTATGGCAACATATAGGGTGTAATATATCATTCGATCGAAAATGAGAAAGGAAAGAAGATAGGGTTATTTTATATTTTCTAAATACAAGGTTCGAAAAAATCTATTTTAATTGAAAAAATGAAAGGGTTAAAAAGTGCAGATGCAAGAATAAAAAAAAATTGAAGATTGGTTTTGTTAGAAATTTTGGTTAACAGCAAATAATTCAACTTACGCTGAGTCGAGTGCGGTATACTGAGGCGCAAAAAGCAGCAGCAAAGACAGTATCAATAGCGAAAGTCAAGGCCTAGGAGAAGTTCGGGGAGAAATTTGAGGCAGACTGTGGTTCGGCAAACAACGTATTCTGGCAGACCGTGCGCCGCCTCTGTGGAAAGAAGTCTCTTTCATCACAAACCATTAAGAGTTCAGATGGGAGACTTCTAAAAACGGAGGAGAGCGTGTTGCATAGGTGGAAGGAATACTTTGCATCTCTTCTTAATCCGGTGACAGCAACAACTGAGGCACATGAGGTGCACTTTGGAGCGGAGAATAGTCACGGTAGTATCACTGAAGCAGAAATCAGATGGGCAATTAAGTCTCTGAAGACTGGCAAAGGTGCAGGTGATGATGAAATCCGGTCCGAGATGTTAAAGGCCTTAAATCAGGATGATATTCTGTGGCTTACTCGAGTGTGTCACGTTGCTTGGATATCTGGACAGGCCCCTAAGCAATGGCAGACAGGAATTGTGATCCCTATCTTCAAAAAGGGAGATCAGAGGGATTGCAACAACTATGGAGGCATCTCTTTGCTCAGCATTCCTGGGAAAGTGTACGCTAAGTGTCTGGAGAAGAGAAGTCGGGAAATAGTCGACTCCAAACTGTCGGGGGAGCAGTGTGGTTTCCGAAGCACGACGGATCACATCTTTGCTTTAAAGCAAGTCTTTGAGAAATCCTGCAAAAGATGTCTACGTTTGCTTTGTAGACTTCGAAAAAGCATACGACAGAGTTCCTCGGGAGAAGCTCTGGCAAGTGTTGCAAAAGTACGGAGTGGATGGGCAATTACTGTTTGCTATCATGTCTCTGTACGAAAGCTCTGAGATGTGTGTCTGGATAAATGGCATTAAGTCAAAACCGTTCATCGTGGGTGTTGGACTCCGCCAAGGGTGCGTACTGTCGCCCCTCTTATGCATTATCTTTATGGACTGGATAGACAGGGGCAGCCGAGGCGATGAGCGTTTTCGCGTGGGCGACTGCCTGGTGGAGAGGTTGCTCTTTGCTGACGACCTTGTCCTCTTGGGGGGCGATGTACTGTGCATCGGCTGCAACTCCTTCTCACCGGAGCCTGGATCCGATGTGAGCGGTGGGCGACAAGCTGCGGTCTGGACTATAATACAGATAAATTTGGCGGCCTATAAGCCCCTCCGTACAGAGCCTTGCGAGAAAGACCAGCAACAGTGCTTTAGAATAAAACAGTGCAGTGTACTGCTTCCATCAAGTACCTTGGTTTTATACTGGATGCATGGGGAAGCTGGGTAGGCCACATCTCCTATCTCTGCAAAAGAGCGGCAAAGATCGGAACCAGAATATTTATATTCGCAGGAAAATATTGGGGTCTTTCTACCAGGGCACGCAAGGCTCTGCTGATCAACATCATCAACCCCATGCTGCTGTACGGAGCGGAGATATGGGGCCAAAGGGCCATCAACACGCACCCAAGGAGGCGTCTCCAGACTGCCCAGCAACCTTTTCTTTTGTCCCTGGCGAGAGCCTACTGCACGGTCTCCACGGAGGCCCTGCAGGTCATTAATGGCTGCCCACCTCTTCATCTTCTAGCACTCCTCCGCCATAGATTCTAGGATCACCGCACTAGCGGCTTTCTGGAGTATGAGGCCTCACCCGGATTCTCCTCCCAATCACCACCTTGATGTGTGGCCCGCAGACCTCGAGGTACTGTGTGATGGCAACAACAGCCCTGGCACCGACATTGAAATTTACACAGATGGGTCAAACATTGGCGGTAAGACAGGAGGAGCCTTTGTTGTTCTGGAAGGCTTCACCGTGGCTCACCAACAGACCTTAATCTTGGCACCTAATTGCTCGGTTTTTCAAGCAGAGGTGCAGGCCATTAGGGAAGCACTGACGTGGCTCAATCAATCGAAAGTCGCGCCAGTGAAGTCGACTACGCTGTTGTCAGACTCGCTAGCGGCTCTTAGAGCAATTACGAGCAACAGAGGTTCCTCCGAGCAGACGATTTACGCAGCATACCCCTACGATGGGTCAAATCACATCGAGGCATCCCTGGCAACGAGCTGGCTGATGTGGCCGCAAAGAAGGCGTCATTGCGGCGGTCAGCCATCTTAGGGGCTCTCTGTACAGGGAAGCATATTGTGTTCAAACAAGTGGGTGACAGAGGGATCAAATCTAAGCAACATTTCCCTCTTTCATTTTTTTCTCTGGGTATTGTTTTTGAGATAAAAATTGTCGGACGTCAAAATCATGGTCAATCATGTAATAAAAAAGAACAAAAAACACATTGCAGACAGTACAATAATATCATTTGTTTTTTATGAAATGCAAATGTTTTACAATTAGTGTTTAGATTAATAAATGAAACGTCTTAAGAGGATTTTTTTTTCTGTTTCATTTTTTTTTTTTTTTCACGCCAAACCTCAGATGTTGAAATTATTGATGAAAATAGAAAAGAAAATTCCACAGCCTGAGTTCGAACCGGGAACGATTATACGCATTAGGAAAGATAGTCCCAGCCTACGAACTAGGTACTGCACCAACCAACCCTAAGGACATGAAGTAGGAAAATTTAGCGTAATGCTTCCATATCCACAGTGGCGCAATTGGTTGGCGCGTCTGCATTGTGAGCAGAAGGTTCCTGGTTCGAACCCAGGCTGTGGAATTTTCTTTCCTATTTTCATCAATAATAAGTGTTCTAATTCACTTCCTCTGGCATGAATGCATGCTTCACAACGTCGCCGCATGGACTGACGTAAAAATTCAAAAGTTCCTCGTTCTTTGCGAATCTGGTCCGCAGCTATGGAGATTCCGGCTACCAGCTTTTCATCGGATCCCACTGGTGTCTCGTATACCAATGTCTTTAAGTATCTCCACAGATTCCAAACAACTGTTTCTTGCAGGTAGGATTTCAACATTTTTTATCTCAAAAACAATGCCCAGAGAAAAAAATGAAAGAGGTAAATGTTGCTTAGATTTGATCCCTCTATCACCCTGACCTAGAATCCGAGAGAAATATACCTGCCAAATTTCAAGTTTGTAGACTTCATAGTTCTGGAGATTTCGTAATGAATGAGTGAGTGTTTTTTGCTCTTTCTTTTATAGTATAATAGTATTTTCCCTCTGAAAAAATCCTCGTCGTCCTTGGCCGGGATTGAAGCCACACCTAGACAGAAGGCGTGATAACGGAAACGTCATACACTGTTACATCATCATTAGTCGACCATTGTTAATCCTATTTCTACCAATAATAAGCCCTAAATTTGGTCGACTAATGATGATATAACAATGTATGAACGTTTCCGTCATCAGGCATTCTGTCTAGTAGGTATTGATCAGAGGAGATCACGCAACCATTGAGCCATCGAGGTCAATAAGGAAAAGACAGAGTAATGCCCATGCAAATGGCCAGAAAGCGCCAGTGAAAAAAAATCACGCTTTAAACACTGGAGTTTCCTATCCTGTATTTCTTCATCCATGACCATAGTCAAAGTAATTTTATCATGGCCTATTGTTGCAGAAAGTTTGCTCTGCATTGTAGGACATGACATACATAGTTGGTCCGCGCATATCGTAGGCTCATGTCAGACAGACAGATCAATCAAAAGATTATTTTTATCCTTTCCCCTTTGGGCCAACCTGACACTCGGCACATGTAAACCTTACCCTGAACTTAACGAACATCTGGTGCAACTATGAGTTGAAAAGGATAAGTGGTTCAAAAGTTTTAAGAACATTTACAGACGCACCCTGAATTTTTTTATAAACCTTTCCATTTAAACCTAATCTGGAGTAACTGCGCAGAAGCAGGACAGCAAAAAACTTGTGTTTCCTGCCTTGAAATGTCTACACATCAGGAGGAAAACGGAAAGTTTTTTGCTGTCTTGCTTCTGCGCAGTTAGTCCAGTTTCAGTTTCAAGGGAAAGGTCTACAAACAAATTCTGGCGCCATCTCTTGAGTAAACAAACAAACATAAACCAAGATATATGATTTTTACCCCTTCCCCCCTCACTTTGGGGACATGCAAACCTTACTCTGGACCTAACGAACTTATGTTGCGAATATGAGCTCGATCGGATAAGTGGTTCAAAACTTTTTAGAACATTTGCAGACGCACCCTGAGCCTGAATTTTTATATATAAAGATGTTGTACATGTTGTTTATGATTTATACAATTTTGAGTACAACAATTCATTAAATCAAATTTCATCCATATGGGTAACTCATTCCAACTATCAATAGCATTAAATGGAAAAAATCTGCCCAACTTTGAACTAACAACAAACGGTGGAATAAGTTTATATTTCTGAGAAGAGCGGGTATAAGTTTTATTATTCAGCCATTGAGAAATTATATGTAATGGATGTTAATCATTGCTCAAAGGAAAATAGATTTCCTTTCCTTAATAGACGTATTTATCTAGCTGTTCGAATAATGTTGTTATATTTAATTTCAGTCTCTTCAAAACATGTTTAGAACCATAAAATGACACCAAATTCTAATTTCGAAATTATAATTGCTTTAATTAAGATAATAACCTCCCTTTTAGTTAATATTCTCTTCAATTTTTTAATTAAATACGTAACTTTAACCATTTTACTGATTAAGTTTTCAATATGTTCCTTAAAAGTTAACCTCGTATCAAAAAAGACTCCCAAAATTTTACTAACTGTAGAAATTGCTTTTTGATCAAAACTTATTTTGAGTATTTGTGTTTTCTCCTTATTCAATTTCATACCGGGTGGGCAAGAAATAACGTGAGATGTTCAGAGCTCGCTAGCGGGAATTCTATTAGGCCAAATGCAGTACATTTTGGTGTATATACTTAGTGGAACATGCAGTTTCGATTTCTGCAAAAAAAAAAAGTACCAAAAGTCGCCATAGGGGGCGCTTATTTTAAGAAAACAATGAATATATTTGCATAAGCGCGTTCCGTGTTGAGCAATCATGACAATAAAAGGCAAGGCTGAGGATTTCCCATCATTCACGAACGAATGGCCTGACGATGACGCTTACTCTGCCTGACCGGGCGTTATTAGTCAAGTTGTTTTATCAGAAGAGCGACAATGCAAGTGCTGCCCTTCGTGAATTCCGGCGATTGAAAACGTTACGAAGAGGACCGATGAGCATAACTAACTTACGGAAAATGATTGAACGATTTGAATCTACCGGAACTCTAGGAGTGCAACCAGGCCGGGGACGCAAACGAATCAGGCAGCAACACGTTGAAGAAGTTGCAACTGCTGTTGTGGAACAGGAGATGAATACTGTGCAGGGTACCAGCTGTGCACACGCAATGGCACGCCAAACAGATATCCCATATTCGACGGTGAGGAAAATATTGCATAAGATATTGACATTTTATCCCTATAAACTCACACCTGTTCAACAATTGCTTCCTGGAGATGAACGTACCCGAACTGACTTTTCGTTGAGATTTTTAGCACGTATGGAAGTGGATGATGCATGGCCATGGCAAATTTTATGGAGTGATGAGGCACATTTTTATTTGAATGGTGATATCAATACCCACAACTGCCGTATTTGGGATGCATCAAATCCACAAGTGTGTCTGCCAACTCCTATGCATTCACCGAAACTAACAGTATGGTGCGGATTTACTGCTTCTTTCATCATCGGCCCGTACTTTATTGAAGAAATTTGTCCCCGTGGACCGATGACTTGTTCCGTCAATTCTGCCAGGTATGCCGATATGCTTGAGAATTTTGTGATACCACGATTGCAGGAAAAGGGTTGTTTGGATTCTACCATTTTTATGCAGGATCGTGCGCCACCGCACATTGGACGTCAGGTGCAGCAGATCTTGCGAGAACGTTTTTCAGACAACAGAAAATTATTCGTGCATTTCCCATGGTATGGCCACCCAGGCCGCCTGATCTCAACCCTCGTGATTTTTGGTTATGGGGATATTTGAAAAGCCTTGTGTATCAAGCACATGTTCCTGACCTCTCAACCTTAAAGGATCAAATAACGTTACATATCAGACTAATTAATGCAGATATGCTGCGAGCTGCCGTAGAAAATGTCGTGTACCGCATGTAGCTATTGGAACAGCACACTAGTGGTCATATTGAAACACATTTGTAATTAAAAATAAAACTGTTTATTGTTGTTACTAAAGTTGGTTTGTACGGTATTTGTTCATTTGACAATTAGGTATTCATTGATTTCTTGAAATAAGCGTCCCCTATGGCGACTTTTGGTACTTTTTTTTTTTTGCAGAAATCGAAACTGCAAGCTCCACTAAGTATAGACACCAAAATGTACTGCATTTGGCCTAATAGAATTCCCGCTAGCAAGCTCTGAACACCTCACGTTATTTCTTGTCCACCCGGTATTTTGACTTTTATACCACCGTTCTAGATTGTTTATATCACTATTTATTTCTTCACTTGCCAAGATGGTTTAATGCTTATCATACATTTTTGTAAGGATATTATCATCTACATAAGAGTCTAACTCAAAATTTAAAGGAATCTTATGGATGGCCGAAGTAGCAACTGCGTATAAAGTACTGCTTAAGTATGAGCCTTGCATAATACCTCTAGATGAGGTTAAGCTAACTTCTTTATTGCCAAAGGCCATGAAATTTTTTCGTGAAGTTAAGTAGTCAATAAGTAACTTCATCCAATTTGGATCAGGACCGGTGGCTTGTAATTCATTAATTAATAAATCATGAGGAACTGTATCAAAGGCTTTTGATAAATCAATCAATAATGATAACATAGAGCACCTTATGACTTTTAAGGACAATTATACATGTAGCCTTCCAATATACAGTCCGTCCCAAAAAATAACGAACATTGTTTTTTTCTGTGTAATGGAAAGAATTCAACAAATTGTTAACATAGTTTATTGTTACTCTATAAGATAGGAATTTATTTCAATGCTGCTATATGTTTAACAGTCAGATCACATAATAAAACATCCGAAAAAAAAGAAACAGGCGTTTTTGCTGTCCCAAAAAAGTATGAACACAGTATGAAAACGTCAAACAATACAAGGAACGTATGAATTAATAATTAATAAACTTGCCATTTCTTTTAATCACTTCAAAAATACGATGTTTCATTGATTCAGTGAGTTTGCGCAAGTTCAGAAGTGGAATTTCCTCCCATGACTTTAGAACGGCCGTCTTAAGGTCCTGAACGGAATCAAATTGACGTCCATTCTTATAAACAGCCCTAAACAAGATTCCCCACACATTTTCGATTGGGTTTAAATCAGGACTCAATGACGGCCATTCTAAAACAGGGATGTGCTTTTGATTATCCCATGGTTTTGTCGATGCTGATGCATGAATTGGAGCATTGTCTTGTTGAAAAATGTAATGCTCTCCACCAATACGGACAACGTGTGGGAGTAAATGTTCGTTAAGCATCTCTTGATATGCCGTAAAATTCATTCTGCCATTGACGATTGCAAGTGATGACTTTCCGTTCATGCTGAAGCTACCCCAGATCATCAGGGAACCACCTCCTTGAACTCTCTTGCTGAAGTATTGTTCTTCATGGCGTAGGTCGTGCCAATATCGCTGTAGTCCATGAGGTCCATCTAGATTGAATTTTTTTTCGTCACTGAATATGACATGTTCCCACTCCTTGTCCCAGGTCATGTGATCTTTGGCCCATTGTAGACGTTGTTGCAGATGTGTTGCTTTGAGGGCTGGTCGTTGTTTGCGTTTCATGAATTTGATTTTTTTGTCGCTTCTTAAAATGCGATGCACCCTTGATTTGGAGATTTCATGATCCAATTCCTGGGCTATTGTACGTGTTGAGCAATTTTTGTGGGTAGCTAATCGCACTACTTCTCGTCTAGTACGGCTCGTTGCCTTTTTCTTGCGGCCACTTGCGTGTTTGCCGCTTGCAGTTTGTTTCCCTTTCAAATATTCATTAACTGTCGATCTTGCACGACCAATTCTTCTGGCTATTTCAGCTTGTGAAAGACCTTCAGATGCCAGGGCATCCATATAACCTTTTTCACGCTCTGTAACATCTTTCCTCTTCCCCATCTTGTGAGAAGTGGTCAATTTTTTTTAAAACTTGTACGACTACAAGCAGAGTTCCTTCTATCTATCTATATGCAACTTCCATGTTAATAAATGCTTCCACCTACTGCGAAATGATCATGTTCTGTGTGTTCGTAATTTTTTGGGACATCACATTTAAGGTAGACTGGGGGGTTTGTTATTTATTACGTGCCTGAATGTTAAACACACAATAGCAACATTGCGATAAATGCCTATTTTGTACAGTAACAGTAAACTGTGTTAACAATTTGTTGAATTCTTTCCATTACACAGAAAAAAACGATGTTCGTAATTTTTTGGGACAGACTGCATCTTAAATAGTAAATAAAACATTGATGAGTTTGGTCTACCACCATATTGTGCAATAGGAATTTCAGTCCATAAATGGGCAATT
Source organism: Rhysida immarginata (assembly GCA_023313115.1). Taxonomy (NCBI): domain Eukaryota; kingdom Metazoa; phylum Arthropoda; class Chilopoda; order Scolopendromorpha; family Scolopendridae; genus Rhysida; species Rhysida immarginata. The sequence goes on from JAHWFO010068235.1 coordinate 10,491, forward strand.
AAAGGAGCAAAAATTGCTTTTTCCGTTATTTTTGCAGATGTAAGTAAGATAGATATGGGTCGATAATTTTTTATTGAAGAAACATCTTCACCTTTAAAGATAGGTTTTATATGAGTTTTTTAAATAATTTTGGGAATTTTTTAAATTTAAGAATTGCTTGCAACAGGAGACAAAGACTGGCATACCAATAGGACCCCAGTTTCGAAATACTATATTTGCGAAAATATCATCACGTTTATTATTTTTTAATTTCATCTTACTTATTATTTCGTACAGATAGTCTACTGTAATAACTGGCATTTCTGAAAATTTAATTTTCGTATTTGTAATATTAACCTGAGAGGTGATAAGAGGTAAATCATTTGGATTATCGACATAAGTTAAAAATTGTAGACTTTTATCTTCCGAGAAAGTTTCAGCCTTTTTCTTATTTGTACTTTGCAAAAGTTTCCACAAATCAAACTCTTTATTACAACCAACGAAAATTTTCCTTTTAGATTTACGTA
>JAHWFO010068250.1:0-18420 GCA_023313115.1 Rhysida immarginata
AAGCTGTGATTCGGGCAAAGGGATGTGCAACGCCCTATTGATTTCCAGGAAATCGTGGCTAGAGCGCAAACGTGCATGTGTCCGGATATTTGTGATCATATAGTGTATATGCAATCGGAAGTGGAGTTTCGAAATGAAATGCGGCGATAAGCGATCACACAAAGACGGTAATTCAGAAAAGTGAAGAAAACTGGTGAGTGATGATTTTTGTTTAACTGTCCGGCGCTGGAAACGGCCCTTCGGACTAAAAAAAAAAACTGTTTAGAGTTTAGCGGTGTTATTGGTCCTCCCGCCGTTGGCATCGACAAAAGTGAACTCTTTTCGGCCTTGCTTCTACGCCAAGTACGTGGCATCACTCCCATGAACTTTTCGCGAAGCTGCTTTGAATTTTTGTGTACATTAGTTACCGTCCTAGTCTAAGATTAGAATGCTTGTAATGTCTAGCTAAGCACCCTGCTGTGATCTAGAGTATAGCAGCGGAATATGGGAATCTATGAAAATGAGATGCAATGGATAGTTAGTATTACTGACTTGGCGTTCTCGTGCAAGTGTTATAAAACACCCACGAACTTTGTCAGAGCTCCAGGCTTGCCACTGGCTGTCATGACTACAACCTCCGGCTTGCCACGAGGGGTCTCTGCACCTCTCCCCTGGTAGTCAATGAAAGGAGGCGCACGACGCTTATGAGCGTACATACATAGAGAATAGTTGATTCGGGAGCACGGGAGAGTTCATAGTCATTTCAGTCAAGCTAATGCTCTCCCTCCCTTGTTTTCAGAATTATAAATTCCCCCCTGCTACTTAGATATAGAACACGGGCAGGAGTGCCGGTATCAGTGTGCATAAGTACCGCCTTTGCATGTGTAAGTGTTTATTAATATAGCATGATACAGGATATCCATAGGGGCCCCTAGATTAATAGTTTATTGAAATTTTAGTTATAAGGTATCTTGTAATAGACCTTGTGAAATATTGCGCAGGAATAAACTAAATGTACTTTAACCGTATATCACAGTGTCAGGCTGTACCTCATTTTAATTTTGGGTCTCGAACCTTAGCGTCCTTTCACCTCAAAACCTATCGCCAGACGCGGGGTGATTCTAGCATTTATTGCGGGGGTGGGGGGAACGCATCATTTTCATTTTCTACCGCTAAGATGCAGCAGGGAGCCGTTAAAGAAAATGGCGTTGACTAGAGAACAGAGATCGTTGTGTGTGCTTGACTCCATGTGATTTCTTTCATTGGGGATTTGTAAAGGATCATGTGTACGTACCACCACTGCCAACAATATTGGATGAACTGCGTGCCCACATCACTGCAGCCAGTTTAGGTGGAGATAGACTATCTGCTTGTTGTGTGTTGGGCTATGCAAGGCGCTCACATAGAACACCTGTGATGTGATGTGAAGTATTATTTGAAAATTTACCTTTCGTAGCACATTTCTAACAATACCTATATGTTTATTTTGACTTGCCCTGTATAGATCATCGCACGAAACGGTTCGAAAATGATCGAAATCGGTGCAATAGCACGTGCATTAGTCAAGCGATCCATACAGGGACCGTACCATTGCACATCCATTCATACCTCGTACAAGTTGCATTATCTCTGTAAGGATGCATTTCCGGACCCATGTTTAGAGGAAAAATATTGTTCCCCGCTACAAACTGTACATGCTATTTCATTCTTGATCTACCTTTCTCAATCACCCTGTATATTCGCTCATAACACTTCGTTACGAGTTGTTTGATATATTACTTACCATATATTAGCATTGAAATTTCTAGGGGATATTATAATGGTACCATTAGAGCAAGTGTCATTGAACTTTGCGACCATCTTCGAACTGGTTTCTGCGCAGGTATCTCCGAGCGGCTCTTCATCCTAGGAGCCACCCCCCCCCCCCCCCACCCGTTGTTTGTTACAAATGTCTGCATACATCCTGTAGATTCTTCAAAAAACACAATATTCTATCACAGGCACTGCTCATGCAAAACAAGAGAAAACAGTTTTTACAAACCCCAAAGCGTTAGCATCGGAAACATAAATAAACACAAAGGAAGGAGATAACGCACCATCATAAATTTCAATCAAATTCCAGAGCAAAAAAAAAAAAACAACATCCATATATTTATCTTCCACTTAGTGTCACGTCATAAAACATTTTCAACAGGAGTTCCCTTTAATGAAAATTAACGACGGACTTGCGTTTAAGCTTTCATTAAGGTCAATTTCGAGAAACTTAGCAGCTAATAATCTGCCAACCAAATCACGTGACCTTTCGCGAACCTTGCTTCTCCTCAGGTAAATCCAGTCGCATTCCCCCAGGTGAGAGAAAATGACCTTTGCGTTTGATCCCCACGCATCCATCGACGGCGCTGCTAATTCCAGTGCAAAGCTCAAGATAAATCCAAACTAGGAGGTAATAGGAACAGAAGTAAATAATTTAAGACAGAAAGGTTTACAGAAATTCATCAGGCTAAATGGGAAGTCAATGGATAACACGAATGCATGTGCATGTATTAAAAAGCCATAGCGAGCTAAATGCATGAAAATATATATATAGATCAACTTGCATAATGAAAACAAACATTCTTCTCTTTCATAAGCTGTTCGATAGGCCACCTCAGTTTATTCCGTGAAGCTTTTCTCTTCTTGTGTCTGTCTGCTCTGATTGGGGTTATTCGCTACTTGGTAATAATCTATTGTTGCAATCCGTACTCTGCTCTCGATGTCTTGAAGCAAAACTTGGGCTTCCATCTCCTGATGTAGTCTAGCAGTCGCCAATCCTTCTGTTGACATGCTTGGATCATCGGGAGCCACTCTCCATTGTTTCCAGTTGCTGCTCATTTTTAAAGATTTTCAAGACAATGTCAGCTTCTAAGAACTTTGCCTTGCATTATTGGCCATGAGATACTTCTTATTAGAATCCCCTGCATTCATTATGAATATCAAAGTACAGCTGCGCATATATTGGTGCACATCCTGGAAGACTCGGCAACGAGCCAATCCGATGACAGAGAGATCTTGAAGCTTCCTCTGAAGCGTTGTTACTAGGGACAGAGGGCTTCTCGAGCTTTTCATCTTCAGTCACTGAAAATGAGCAGTAACTGGAGACTATGGAGAGTTAGCAGCCCACTGAGGGACAGTGGAAAGGCGACAGAGAAAGCTGTCTCTTCGCTCGGCGCTGTATCGTTTTCACCAGAGAGTGCGAGTCACCACGTTTGTTAGACAACTGAAAAGAAATCAAAGAAAGAGAGGAAGGGATCTCCACTTGTCCACAAAAGAAGTTTACGATGTATCATATACAGGGTCTTTATAATTAAACTTCCATTTTGACATGGCCATAAAAAAAAACTACTGGACCAAAAGCTATAATACTTGGTAATTTTTGTTGCGTTTTAAAGTTTTTTTTTTGGAATAAAAAAAAATGTAAATAAAAAAATTGAGACATCACTTCGGTCTTGGATAAAGAAGGTGACTTCCAAGGGAGTAGTGAACAACATGGCAGTTAGGCCTTTTTGTAGTTAACTTAACGTTTACTAATGTTTTTAATGTTCTCTCCCTTCATCTAAACAAAAGTCAAGTTCGGTGATATTATTCCCCAAAAGAAATAAACAGTTTAAAGGCTAATGGAACCAGACTTTTGTTGTCAAGAGCAGCTTAGATCGTTTAAAGAACGTTAACGATGTTTGGTCCAATGTTCAACAGTAGCCAAGATCGATCTTCCCCTACGTGTGTTGCAGTGAAGCGGCAATAACCAACTATCGTCGGCGTGGGGAGTTGAGAAGAGAAGATTGGTAAGTGTTGAAATAGTTATTTTTGACGGGACCCTGGGAACGTTGGCGAAGTAAATTAGTGCCTTTGGACAATTGAACTGGCGAATATAGCCCAATTAGAGGACTCTAGAAGGATAGCTGAGAAATTAGACACTAAAAAATGAGCTCAGTTTTAAATGAACTGAATAGATGTGTTCCTTATGGTATCCCATTTGTTTGGGAATATTAATTATTCTTTACTAGTTAGTAAAATATGTTCTGAGTGTAAGGTGGCACAAGGGATCCGCTGTTAATAATTAAGTTGGGAATGGTAAATTGGATATTGTTTTGGCAATTTTAGCACTGGTCCTTCAAATGCGTAGAAACAATAGGAATGGTGATTGTTGTTCTTAGCTTGACAGGAAGGGTTAATGTGGCCTCCCTTCTAATTGTTCAAAAAAAAGGTGCACTCGACGTTTTCATGTACGTCAATGGTCCGTAATATGTCACAGGGAACGCAATCTCATTCCATTAATAGGCTCCGGGGTACCAGTGTTATGCATATACGTGTAATGACAATATCATTTATTTAAGAGCGTACCTTGCAAAGCCACGGGCAGATCAGAAGTTGAGAGTACACTGCCAAGGGGACGAGGAATGTATTATTAGGAATAGGATACAAATTAATTTAGCAGGGGCCCCTAATAAATATAATGTTCTGATTTGTTATACAGTTGATAGTAGTAAGTTACCAGATAACGAATAAATAATGGCAACATAACTCTTGGTGTAATGGCATTTATTTCAAAATGTGTCGCGGCTAAATCCGTAACAGGTCCCAAGAACCCGTGATCGTGTCAAGGTGAGTGAGAAGGTTACATCTTGGAACCCCATAATAATAGAACCTCCCCACCCCCCCTTGGCACGTCACAAATGTGTCTTCGTGTCTAATTTCGTATACGAATACTGCATAGAGCGCCATTCCATGCTGGTGGTGACCTTTTGAACTAATTTTTTTTTAGTGGCTATGAACTTCCCATCCCCTCTTGTATAATATTACCAGGTATTATAGCTTTTGGTCCAGTAGTTTTTTTTATGGCCATGTCAAAATGGAACTTTAATTATAAAGACCCTGTATGTATACATTTCGGCTACCAAGACATCAATTTCGACGACATCCAAAAGACCATATTTCCCGAATATTGGATCTCCTAGCTCTTCGTGTCCCTTGTCCCTGGTCAATCAACAATCTACACTATCGTCCTGATAGGAAAGGACTCCATCTTATTCTCTGGATGACTTAACTAGGTTCATCTGGCTTCTTGCCTAGTTCAGTGTACTTCCTGTGGTTACTTTCTGAAAGAGTATGGCAGTGAAAGCGTTGCTTTCGGACCCTCGTTTCGTTTTCCCTGTACTGTTCGGTTGTCGATTGTCGATAACATTGAGACATACTGAAGATGGCTCCTTCCTCTCTTTCTTTGATACAAGCATACACAGATTCTTAAGGTTAGTGTATTCTATTTCTTTATTAAGAAAAGAAACCCTTTGACCCCTCGACAGGCACTCATCTATCTACACGTACATCGCCTGCTGCACTGATCTTCTGCTCATTGTCAGTCACGATGATAAATCATATTCAAATGACTTTCTTGTACATAATTACTACGATGTGTCGGAAAAGCAGCATTGGTTGTTAAAAAAGTTGTCGAAAGGTGGCGCTGCACGCAGTCGCATCACAATCGATTCAAAATGTGCACCTTTCGCACCTCTGAGATGGCGCAACGAAGAATGAAATTTTCAATCACTTTTTTGGAGTGTGTCAAAACTTTAGTGTATCAAACTCTCCCATATCTCCCCCCCCCCACCACCACTGCAAACTGGATTTTACGAGACTTTCAATAGAAGCGAATCTGTTCTCTTCAAGTTAGAACGATTTACTCGTTAGATGGCGACAGTGGCTGTGATTATTTAAAACTAATGCAAAACTGATGCTAACATTTCTGAACATTCAATCTCCCTAATGACGCCAACTCACTTTACAAAGCAAATGCGATCCGACGACAGGAGTGGGGGGGTCGTTGAAATAAGATATTCCGACGCATAAAAAAGAAAGGCATTACTAATCGCAAATAGGATGAAAAGTAATGAAAGGGATATGTCTAAGCTCCATTTTCAAGCTTTTCCTTGCCTGGATGAATTTCGATCTCGAGCACTGCTTCAGTCCCCTTGACCCTTAATCCCATTAACCTCTGCGCCAATGAAAGGCATTGCAGAAAGGAATGAAAGGGAAGATAACTTCATAACCACAAATCATAGGAAGATAATAATAAAAAGAGCAATATTTCCAATGCATCGCAAAAGAGGTCAATTGACAGACACCTTCCGTTTCCAGCTCTTAGTGTGCCATTTTTCTACAGTAAAACCGATACTAATATTACCGAGATAATAACAATGTTTCCAAATGCTGACAATCCGCAAACATACTGTGTTTATATGAATTATATGAATAAATTCCTAAATATACATGGTACCTCAAATTGGTACACAAAGAAGGCTGTACTCATTATTATAGGCTGTTGAGAATGAAATTCGTACATTCAATCCGAAATGTACCAGAACCAGTTTACATATTCAAAGGTGCATAGTCATGTGACCACTCGATCTGGGGTGCAATTTCCTAACTAATCCGATAATGAAATCCGCTTTCAGATACCTCTACTCGTTTTCGAGTTATTGCTTGTTATTAACATACCTGCCAACTTTTTGCGAACCAGAACGTAAGTCAACGAATCCGGTGTATTCAACAATCTAGTTTATCACATACAGGGTCGAGTCACATTATCATGACCACCCCCTACGTTTGTCTTCGGGGTTGCCCAGCCGAGGAACTATGTCACGTGTCGGGAATTGGTTAGGTGAATATATAAAGTAGGTTTCCACTATGTTAAAAAACATATCACTCATTGCTGCAATGGGTAAGAAACTTGATTGATCAGATCTCGAAAAGGGGATGATGATAATCGGCTTTCGGCCAAGCGTGGCCGTATTTCGGAAACCGCACAGTTTGTGAACTGTTTTCGTGCTGTTGTAGTTAAAGTGTGTGAAGGTCAATCGAAGAGCTACAGTGGCCCAACTTTCCGCTCAAACCAACGAGGGTGATACCAGACGAATGGTCACCGCACGCATGCGGAGGAAGGTCATCTCCATAAACGGCTTCAATTTGCCCAACAGTACAGAAACTGGACCACTTCTGACTGGGAAAAGGTTGCCTTCTCCAATGAGTCACGATTTCTGATGGTGAGGCGAGAAACTTCTGAGAACAAGCATCCGGCAACCGTTGTTGGACGAATCCAGGCTGGTGGCAGCAGCCTCTTGGTGTGGGGAGTGTTCTCATGGCATTATCTGGGCCCACTGATACCTGTAGAAGGCACTCTCAATCGATTCGGTTATTCTTCCATAATTGCAAATCAAGTACACCCATATATGGTGACTGTCTTCCCAGAAACATACGTTCCAGCAAAACAATGCGACGTGTCATACGGCTGCAATTGTTTGGGGGTGGTTTGAGGAACGCGAACCCTCTAATTCTCCAGACCTCAACCTAATCGACAGCCTTTGGGATCACCTCGAACGTCATGTGCGTGCTATAAAACAACCCTTTAGCAGGTTTCGGATGCTTTACAGTCTGCATGGCATCTTTAGGTCGTGGTTCCAGTGCAGGTTTTCAGCACAATTTTTTGCGAACACTACGAGGGGTTTTCTGTTGAACAGTTCGTACGCTGCAGTCCACCCGTTCAACTTGAATTTCAAATCTTTGGCTATGCTTTCAGAATTTGACGCAACTCGGTGTAGAGCTCTGGCATCTCTTCCAGACCTCTTCTTCACTCCATATGTTCCAGGATCTTTTAACCCTAGAATACTAACCATGAGCAGCATAACCTTGTTACTAACTATACATCTCCCAGACCTACCTCACATTGAAATGCAGTTATGATTAGTTGTATAGTTGTATTGATTGAAATAAGGAGTTTTGTGTATTTATTTATTATATAATAAGTACTTTAGAACAATACATTTATTATAAAAATCGTTCATTAACTATTTAACAACTCTGTAAAATAAGGTGTGTCTCATAATTATAAACACACTATCAAAATGTTACTTGAAAAAAAAACTGTTTGTTATATTTACATCAAATTAATGCGTAAACATCTCTAAGTATATTAGGATTATTTCAAACAGTTGAAAAGATTTTATGCAAATTATGTATCAAGAAAAATAATGAATTACAAAAAAATACAACACTCACTGTCTCATAATTATAAACACACTTGCTTTAATTTTAAAATCATTAATTGGAATAATTACAAAAATCTACAACAGATGTAGTAACTAGTAATTGCAAATGGCTGCCACCATCAATTACTTTTTAATTGATCTAAAACTTACCTGAAGGAAAAAACACCATGCCAAGAGGCCCAAAGCTGACTGATTATGAAAAGGGACAGAGAGCAACAATGAAGGAGTCTGGAAGTTCTGTAAGAGCTATAGCTAAGGCCCTTAACCGCTCTACCAGAGTTGTGATCAACTATCTTAATTTAGGAATAAGATATGGCACTAAAAAGCGACCTGGGAGACCAGAAAAACTTACACCTCGGCAAAAAAGAGCAGTTATCCAGGAATTAAAACAAGGATCATCATCTCTTCGAAGTGTAGCAAGTCATCCAAACATTAGGGTCTCAAAAGACACAGTTGCCCGTGTTGTGAAGAAATCAAATACTCTTGTGTACAAGAAAAGAAAATGCCAACCAAAGCTAACAGAGCGCCACAAACTGAAGCGGCTGGAATGGGCTGAAGAACATATGCACTGGAGGCACCAATGGCAAAAGGTCATCTTTAGTGATGAAAAAAGTTTAATTTGGATGGCCCTGATGGATGGACACACTACTGGTATGACATCAGAGCTGAAGAAAGGTATTCTCCAATCGAGAGCAAGGAGGTGGCTCAGTGATGGTGTGGGGAGCTTTTTCTTTCAATGGGAAAACAAATTTAGCCTTTCCCAAGGGTAGACTTAATACTCTTGCCTACCAAAATTTACTTGAAGAAAATTTGTTGCCCTTTGCAGAAGTAATTGGAGGTCCATTCTTTGAATTTCAACAGGACAATGCACCAATGCACACAGCTCAGTCAACTTGGAAATGGTTTTTGGACAATGGTGTTCAGGTGATGGACTGGCCTGCAACATCACCTAATTTGAACCCCATGGAGAATGTCTGGGCAATGTTAGCTCGAGCAGTGTATGCAGGTGGAAAGCAGTACAATTTTACTGCTGAATGGCAAGCTGCAATCGTTTCCAGTTGGGAAAACATCCAGCAGATGCCCCTGAAGTCCTTAATAAACTGTGTTTACAAAGTTCTTATAAAACAAGGAAAATTTATTGGACACTAAGCAAGTGTGTTTATAATTATGAGACAGTGATTGTTGTATTTTTTGTATTTCATTGTTTTTCTTGATACATAATTTGTATAAAATCTTTTCAACTGTTTGAAATGATCCTAATATGCTTAGAGATGTTTACGCATTAATTTGATGTAAATATAACAAACAGTTTTTTTTCAGGTAACATTTTGATAGTGTGTTTATAATTATGAGACGCACCTTAGCAATATTAAAAAAAAAAACAATCGATATAAGAATATTTGAAAAAAATATATGTATTAAAACGAATTTTATAGTCTAAAATGTTTGAAAGACAAACGAAAAGAGATATTTCTAGAATTTGGAAAAAAATTGAACTTAATATTGATCTTTGAGGAATACCATTTGTGATCTCAGAAACTCAGCTTTCAGGATTACTTATCTTTAGTTTTTACATTCGTATGCATTCCTTTCAACAAATTTAAACATTGTCCTCTTATACCATATTGTTTGAATTTTAAAAACAAAATATCACGATTAACCAAATCCCAAACTTTATTGAAATCCAAAAAATAACTGCCGAATTAAGACCATGATGAAAGCATTTATTTAATTTTTGTGGCATTTCAAATTTCGGGTTGACTTCTTTTTTCTATGACCATATATTTCTTTACCAAAAGTATTGTTCATTTCCCAAAATTCCTCAAGTTTTTTTTAATCCAATGTTTAAAAATATTTTGTAATAATAGAAAATATGATATTGGTTGATTATTATTTAAATCTGTTTTTTACCTTTCTTATAGATTGGCCTAATCTTTGACATTCATTTGTCTTCAATAGTACATTATATAAATGAGTTAACAAAACCTTTACCATTATTTCTAATGTTGTTTGCCTAAATTCTATCAATTCCTGAAGACTAATTTCTATTTAGACTTCCAATAATTTTTTCAATTTCTTTTTCTTCTACTGAATCCATAACAATAGAATTTTGTATTAATATAAGCACTTGTAATTAAGAATAACTAATACGCCTCAGAGGATATAAACAAGCACCATCATTCATAACAACACGTCCAAGGGATGTACAAAAAAATGTGTTGAATACTAACTCCACGTCCAAGAGACGTATAAAAATTTACGTTGAATACTAACTCTTTGTCTAACAGACGCACTATGTTTACGAAAATACGCAATACACGCTGTTGATATGCAAGCTGGACAACTGAAACACCACTATTCGAAAGAATACACGTTTGATGAAGCATATCTGGAGTTACAGGGCGCTCTTTCAAGATCAAGGGCAGCAGCTGATGTTTAAAATTTTAAGTACGTCTCCAAGACGTATGGTTAGGGGAAACAGCAGTCTCTTGATTCTTTTAATCTTTGGGAAGAAGAGGGGGTTTGGGAGCAGAGGGTAGTTAAGGGAGAGGGAAGAGGCTCTTCAAAGTTGGAGGAATAGTAATGGGGTTTTAGCATTCTAGGGTTAAATACGACATGCTTACTTCGATGTATAAGTGAGGCCGTTTTTGAAATTCATCAAAGTCAGAAATCTGCCTCTTTTCAAATGCAGATGGAGCTGAGCCTCTTGGCAAATTGTTCTCTGAGCACTAATCATCAAATATTGAAAATCCTCTCTATTAGATTGGTAAGTTCCAGATGCAACTATTTTGTAAAGATGGGGGGGGGGGGTCATTTTTTGACATAAAAGAAATGATTTTCAGAAAGCTCCTATACTTGCATATTTCAAATTAAGTTTTACAATATCTAGAAAAAAAATAACAAATACAAGTATTATTGGCCTGATTTGAGAAAAGAGCCCGGAGACAGATACTTGGGGGAGGTTCTATCGTGGTATAGGGTGCATTTGCATTTCGTGGGTGGGAAAACAGATTTATATCAAGAAGGGGGTATTTCAACAGGACAATGCTCCATGCCATATATCAAAATCTACGAAAACATGCTTTGCAAAAGAAAAGATCAATGTTTTGGATTGGCACTCTCGTAGCCTCGAATTAATCCTATGGAGGAACTTATGGGGTGTCCTTAGTAGATTTTATGCTGGAAATAGGCTCCGAAGAGCAATAATAGATACATGGGATGCAATTTCCAGAGACGCTTGAAAACCTAAGGTCAATGCCAGGACGAGTATGTGATGTCATCTATCTATATATATAAAGAAGGATATTTGTGGGTCTGTGGGTCTGTTTGTCTGTACGTTTTTGATACAAATCTACAGTTTTATTCCGATCTTGATAAAATTTCGCATACATGACCTTTAAAGCATGAGGAAGGCCACTGTCTACCTAAGATTTCGGAAAAATAATAAATATCGATAAAAAAATCGATATTCATGATTATGGCAAGGCATATTAATGAGAAATATCTCATGACCAACAATGCAAGGCAAAGTTTGTACAACAATAGGTATCAACAATGGTATCAGCACGCAATTCACAAACACACTGCATGAACCAACAATATATATCTCATGACTAACAATGCAAGGCAAAGTTTGTGCAACAATAGGCCCATTGTGTTCGCATCAACAATGGTCTCAATGCGCAATTCACCAATAACAATGAGCACAGAATGATGATGTAATATTAAAGCGATCTTTCCAAAAATTATAACAATGACCATAAAATGATGATGTAATAACAATGCATAGAATTCCTGTTATTCAGGCTTTTCTTAGAAAAGAGTTCTTAATACTTAACAATTTCTTGAAAATCTTTAAAACTGATCAGTAACTGGAGATAATGAAGAGTTAGCAGACTATTGAGAAAGAGTGGAAAGACGACAGAAGAAGCACTCCTTTAGCTCCATGATGTATTGAGCAAATGGGAAGCAAGTAAATAGAAGAACTGGCGACCGCTAGACTACCCAAAGTGATGAAAGGCCAAATTTTGCTTCAACACATCGAGAGAAGAGTGGAAATTGCAACAACACTAAGTATACATCTGAGGTAAGATTACGTGAGTAAGAAATTATTTAGACTAGCAGTGGCATCCTCGGAGAGGTCCAGCCATTGTGAGCCTTTAAAAAGGTTTTTTCGAATTTTCATTAAGAATTTTTACTGTATTATTTCTAAGCATTTTCATGTGTTTATTTTTAAGATATTGCAAAATTTAATTTAATTTTTTGAGATTGTTCTGTTTACATCCAAGTGGAATTATCGCGGGCAACGCCGGGTACCTTTGCTAGTTTTAAATAAAAGGAGTGTATGTGCGTAGTAAAAAAATTATAATTTCTAATTTCTAAAAAAAAAACAAAAAAACAAACAAACTAAAATATTCATTTTCTTTTCGAGAAACGCCGTACTGAATTTCCACTCTTCGCAGGTTCAAAGCGTTGATGTCATCACTCAAATCCTCGTTAACTAAAACTCCAAATTACTCAAACATTTCTAACTAATTCGCAGTTGATGTTTTAACTCCGTAAGCAATTAGCCGAAATTATTTATTGGTTGAGAGCAATCAAGCTAATTCAACTGCGGCCTGAAATATTAAGTAGGGATCCGCTGGCAAAACAGTAGAAAAGGAGCATGCATTAAATATCAGCTACCGTTCAATGTACAGTGGGGGGAGAGAGAGAGACGAGGACAATATATTCCCAAGCGAAATTCGGGTCACGTGATGGGCGTGAGTATTTCCCTCTCCTCTTAATAAACGACGCCGGCAACATATGTTGCGATTAGGGTGGTCAAAATTTTAAGCCAATTACCAAAAGACATATGTTTGCAGCTCAGCATTACACCCCAAATTCATGGGTTTCCCCCCCCCCCTTCTTTGTAGGGAGAAAAAAAAATTACGATTGACGAGTCACGTGACAGGGAGCCATCAGAAGTAGCGCAACGACGGGAAGCGCGACTAATTTCGAACAATGATACAGGTGAGATATGCTTCACCTGGAATCAATTTAAGAAGGTCTGCCGTGGATGTTTTTTCGAAGATTTAAACAGAACGTAATCACGATAATAGCTTCATGAAGAGCAGACAGAGCGTGACAACCTTTTCAGATTTCTGGCTTCATAATTTTATTAAAGTGGGTTATAAAGTTTAATATTTAATCATACGTGTCTACACATTCTTAATAGACCCAACTTAGAACTATAGATAGTAAGCCACAGATGCAATAGAGAAAAACCTTACCTATATTCTAATAAAAAAGTTAATTTCAGATCTTACCTTGTATTTGTTCAACAACCGTACTGATTGTTCCTGCAAAGAAAAGAAACCGTATTATTTAGTTGCAGATACTCACAGTATGCAGAAATAATATAAATAAACCAGTTAATTAAATATTGTTATTAATGAATGAGAATATACAGTAAATATACATAACCAAATGCCCTATGTTAACATTGAAAGTTTCTAATGGACCATATTAATACCATTAACGGCCGGTTGCAACAACCTCAGTTAAAACGACCCTAACTTTCGGTTAGTTAACGATCGGTTAAGTCCTTTAACCGGGAAATGTTGCACCAAGCCTAGTTAAATCTCAGTTAGCTAACTGGATGGAATATGAGTAACGAGGACTGTGATTGGTTCGTTTTGCTCCAATTAAACTTCCGGTCAACATGGCTGATTGTTGTCAATGAGCTGTTTGATAATTAGCTTATCCAACGAGTTATCCAATTAACATATCCATTTAACTTTTCCAATTAGCTGTTTGATAATATTAACTTATCCGTTTAGCTGTTCGATAATTAGCATATTCTGATTGCTGTTTGAAAACTAGCTTATCCATCTAGCTTACCCAATTAGCTTATCAAACTAGCTTATCCATTTAGCTTATCCAAATAGCTGTTTAAAAATTAGCTTATCCCATTGGCTATCCAAACAGCTTATCCAAATAGCTATTTGATAATTAGTTTATCCAAACAGCTTATCCAAGTTGCTATTCAAATCGCTTATCCATTTGGTTTATCCAATTAGCTTATCCAAATAGCTAATTCAAATTGCTATTCAAATCGCTTATCCATTTAGCTTATCCAAATAGCTTATCCAGTTAGCTTTCCAATTAGCTTATCCATTTAGCATATCCAATTAGCTTATCCAAATAGTTTATCCATTTAGCTTATGCAATTAGCTTATCCAAATAGCTTATCCAATTAGCTTATCCATTTAGCATATCCACTTAGCTTATCCAAATCGTTTATACAATTATCTTATCCAAATAGCTGCTTGATATTTAATTTTCCAAACGGCATATCCAAACAGCTTATCCAATTATCTTATCCTTTTAGCTTATCCAAACAACTGCTTGATAATTAGTTATCCAAATGGCCTATTCAAAAAGTTTATCCAAATTTATTTTCTTTTAAATATTTCAAGTACATTAACTTATCCAAATGACTTATCCAAATAGCTTCCAATTAACTTATCCAAATAGTTTATCCATTTATCTGTTTGATAATTAGTTTATCCAATTAGTTTAAAATATATTTCTGTTTCGGAATGCCATGGACTTAAACCGCCACTTAACGTCTGGTTAAGCCCTAATCTTTCTTGATGCAACGCAAAAAATTTTAAACGGGACTTTAACGAAGAGTTAGTTTTAACTGACCTTGTTGCAACCGGCCGTAAACCAAGTACCTTTGAACCAATTTGGATTATCATTAATTTTACGTTATATTCATTCATGACACGCCATTCCAAGTTGTTTGATATACAGGGTGAATACGAAAGTCTGAACCCCCCTTTTATTTTTAGAACCGAAGCAGATATGTCAATTTTGATGAATCCAATGAATAGGAAGTTGTGGCTGGCCTATCCCGTGGTGCACTTTTCATCATCCCAAATATGCAAATAAGGACACATTCAAAATTTATCTCAAAAACCGTAAGGGATAGAGAAAAAAACCCAATTGCAAACTTGTTCATCATAAAAAAACAAACAAAACAAAAATCGGACCAACAATCAGAAGATCATGTTGACCATTTCCGGAACAGTGTAGCTTGCCATCCTGGAAATGTTCCGTCTTGTGTGTGCTGAAACATGCCTTTTATTTGCTTTACCGCATGAAAGTGAATGTGAGTATGATAATTTATGTTAATTTTTTGATTTGCATGCTTTACATGGTGAAAATATCAACATTCAGTTTTCCTAGTGCAGTGTAAGCTACAAGCAGTTCACCACGTGATTGTGGGTGATTGGTTGGTCCGATTTTTGTTTTGTTTGTTTTTTTATGCTGAACAAGTTTGCAATTGGGTTTTTTTTCTCTATCCTTTACGGTTTTTGAGATAAATTTTGAATGTGTCCTAATTTGCATATTTGGGATGATGAAAAGTGCACCATGGGATAGGCCACCCACAACTTCCTATTCATTGGATTCATCGAAATTGACATATCTGCTTCGGTTCAAAAAATAAAAGGGGGGTTCAGACTTTTGTATTCACCCTGTAATACATGCCATACTTTAGCATTGAAAGTTCCAATGAACCATAATGATTCCACAAAACCAGGTGACTTTGAACCAACTTAGACTATTATTAATTTTACGTTACACTCATTCATGACACATCATTCCAAGTCGTTTGATATACACTGAGTGGCCAAATTATTATGGCCACCCCCTTAATACAGTGTTGGGCCACCTTTCGCTCTTATTACTGCTTGCATTCTTCGGGGCATGGATTCTATGAGATGTTGGTAGGTTGTAGGAGGAATTTGAGACCAACTCTGAAGAACCGCACCTTCCAATTCCTGCAGATTTGATAGTGCTGGATCCCGCTGGCTGATGGCCCGTTCGATCTCATCCCACAAATTCTCAATGGGTTTGAGATCCGGCGATTATGCAGGCCAACGAAGCAAGGTAAACTCTCCGGCATGTTATGCCAGCCTTATGACAAGGAGCACTGTCCTGCTGGAAGTATCCATCCCCGTCAGAGTACACCATTAACATAACGGGATGTACTTGATCTGCGACAATACTTAAATAATCTTGGGCAGAGGAGTCAAACAATGTCAAAACATTCCTCAAACCATAATACTGCAGCCACCAGCTTGCACTCAAATAATAATACTGGCGATGCAGGTGGGGTGCATGCTTTCTTGTTGTTTTCTCCATATTCTAACCCTGCCATCTGCACGATACATTTATAATCGTGACTCATCGGACCGCATGACCCTTTTCCAGTCATCTATTGTCCAATCCTTGTGCTCCTTGGCGAACTGGAGACGTCTGCTCTTGTTCAAGGCTTTCGAACTGGTCGTCGGCTTCCATAGCCTAAACGGTGTAATGAGCGGCGAACAGTTCGTTCAGAGGCGGTCACAGTTTTTACTTGATTAAGATTTGCCGCTATTGAAATTCAACAAGATCTGTGCCAGATGGGTTCCTAAGCAACTCTCCAAGGATCACAGAACCACCCGGGTGGAAGACAATGCCAGATCACACGCAGCCAAACTGACTACGGACACACTGACGGAACTCAAATTGGACATCATACCACATCCTCCATACAGCCCGGATCTCTCCACTTTTGACTATCGCTTATTTGGACCATTGAAAGAGTTGTTGGGAGGGCAGAGGTTCGACTCCAACGAGGAAGTGAAAAAGGCTGCCCTGACGTGGTTTCGACACGAGCCTGAAGGTTTCTACAGAATATCTAAAGACCAAAGTTATAATCAATGAAAATTGATGTCCAATAAAACAAACCAGAGCTTCCAACAAAAGCCACCCAACCACACTCTGCATACGAAATCGCAGCTTCGGGCCATCAAGATAACTCAAAGTTCAAAAAGCTAGGACTCCCAAATAAGCTCTTCTATAAAACATAAAACGAGGAGAGGAAACTTGAAAATCTCCACCAGAATAAAAAAAAAATAAAAAAAAAAAAAAAAAAAAAAAAGAGTGACTCCCGAGAAATTGTTTGGAGGAACGCATTCCTTTGTGCGCATAGCAAAACTCTTTTTTGCTGATCCATTTCCTCTTCCTTTTGATCATCTAAATGGCCTTTGCGTCACAACAACAACGTCGACTACAAGGGAGTCAAACAAGGCTTTTTCATTTCCAGTGGGCTCCGGTTGGAAGGGGCCAAGTGAAGTGAACAAAGGCAACGTGACCATACCTTCCATTCGGTGACCCGTTCCGTCGAGTGAAAAGAAATCTCCTCCGCTTCGAGGAACCTCAACTTCAAGAAGAAGAAGAAGAACGTCATCGAAGACTAAAACGCATCAACGAAATTAAAGAAGGAGAGAGAGGGAGATCGGAAACTCTTAGAGTTGTGGGTGGGGTCGCAATCCCTTAATCAAGTAGACTCCTTGAATCATAATGTCATAAGATATCAGAAAAATTAAGAGAAGCCTAACGACATGGAACTAACTTAAAAATGTAATAACTTAGCCACCTCCTGAGGCACGTATCAAACAAAATTGTGGAGAACATCCTCTTGCAACTTCTCATGTAGGTGGATAATGGAAATTGGTGCTGATCACGAGACCTTGCCATTCCAGTTTGATATTCAGATCGGGGCAATGGAAATATCAATTCCATAACCAATCAGGCAACCGAAATGGCCAGGACCGATAGGATTGGGTGCTTCACTGCAGTGCACGCAGTTCTTGGTTAGTTCAGCCACGGATACAGAGAAGGCCCATCCGAACCATAAAAAAGAACCCATATCATACAGTGTAGGCAACCTTCTCCTTTAACGTCAACTTCTCATTTAAGGCAGAGTCAATGCGACCAAATTTGATTAAACATCTAAATAAAAGATAACTCGCCAAACTCCAAGCAATTTGCAAATTCTGAATCATCAAACGCTAGAGAGGGTTCAATAAAAAAATAAAAAATCGCTGGACTGGTAATTACCTGAATTTGGCCGCAGGCCCTTGAGTTCACCGAATGCTAATCTCTTTGAAGTGAAACAACACGCTCGATTGTTTTACGTTATTCATGAAGTTAGCCAAGAAAATTAATGAATTTTCTTAATGAGCTTTGCAAAAGTAAATCAATTTCCTTGAGCGAGCACATATGAAGCATCAACTTTCAATTTTATTCCAGTTGCTTGATTAGGACCACGCTCCGTTACTTCCGACAAAATATTCCAATTCTCTATCAACATACATTTTGATTCTTTGGTCACCCACAGTGCCAAGACCGTTCAAGAGTGGTTGGGGGTCGAACGTGAAGTTCTGAATACTTATAACATAAACAATATACACTATATGATCAAAAATATCCGGACACCCTCACAGATCATCGATTGGCCCAATGTCACATGATAATGACTTGC
>JAHWFO010068251.1:0-13677 GCA_023313115.1 Rhysida immarginata
GGCCATGAAGTCGCACGACATGCAGAGTGAATCAAAAGTCCCCCCCCCCCTCTAATCTTAGACACAAACAAAGATACTGTATGTATATTCCAGTAAAGCCAATGAATAGGATGTTGTGGGTGATCTTTCTGGTGTTCAACAGAAATACATTCAGATTGATTTCAAATATTCAACTATTTGAAACATAACATTCTTCAATTACGCAGGTAGAAAGTAAAAAATTAACATACCTAAACCATTGTACCATAGTTTAACGGGTAATGCTTCTACATATTTTTTGTGTATCTATTTTTACTAACAATCTTTTCTTTCTTTCTATATATATAAAGAAGGATGTTTGTGGGTGGGTTTATGGGTGTGTTTGTTTATTTATTATACAGATCTACAGTTTTATTCCGATCTTGATGAAATTTTGCATACTTGACCTTCAAAGCATGTGGAAGATCACTGTCTACCTACAGATTTCAAAAAAAAAAAATTATTGGTAAAAAATCTATATTCATGGTTATGGCAAGGCATATTAATGAGAAATATCTCATGACCAACAATGCAAGGCAAAGTTTGTGCAATATAGATAAGTTTCAATTTGTAACAATGCATAGAATTCCTGTTATTCACGCGTTTCTTAGAAAAGAGAGTTCTTAGAATTTCACAATTTCTTGAAAATCTTAAAAAATGATTAGTAACTGGAGACAAAGGAGAGTTAGCAGACTATTGAAAAAGAGTGGAAAGACGAAAGAAGAAGCACTATTACATGCTATATTGAGCGAACGGTAAGCATGTAAATATAAGAATCGGCCAAGTTTTGCTTCAAGACATCGAGAGAAGATTATTGCAACAACATCAAGTGCAACAACATCAAGTGTACATCTAAAGTAAGATTACGTGACTAAAAAATTATTTAGACTAGCAGTGGCATATCTGGAGAGGTGCATCCAAGGAGCATATCAGGAGGTCTATCTCATGCCTTTTTCCAGTGACTGCGAGATTTTGCGCGAACGGGCGAGATTGCCTGATCCAGCCGGCCACCAGGTGGCGAGAAGTAATGCTCTTGCCCGGAAGAAAATGCTTTATACAAGGTGTTTCATAATTGGTGTCCCGTCTTTAGGTCCAAATAACGACTCAAGGGGAACAGATTGGGAGAAAATGAATATTGATTATTTGGTTTTAATGTCCCCTAATTCAGAATAAAAACATTTCGCATCCCTGGAGGTGAAGGGTAAATTTTGAAAATTTTAATTTTGTAGGGTTAGGGGTTAGACCCCATGTGTTATTTAGAAAGTTGTAGAGCATCATGTAAAATGTGTGTTTAGCAAAAAACCCGGTGAAAAAATCTCATCCCCTGCCCTTTATCGAGTGGGTAAAGTGAAAGGTATGGCTAGCTAATGTAGACAAAAACAGAAAAACTCATTAGAAACTTATTAGAACTTTATTACTTATTAGAAAACAGTACATTTGAAAATGAATGAGAATGAATGAGTCGTAAAGCTACGTGTTCCTCGGTGCGACTATCACGATGATCGTTCAACGATGATCGTGCAACGAGTAAACGTTGAACGATAATCGTTGGTTACCATTTTGCTCGGAACGTCTGCGTTTTTTGATTTTTCACTATCGCGTGTTTTCATTCGCAGTCACATCGTTCTAGAGGAAGGTTGTGTTTAACAGAATGAGTTGAGTAGACGTAAAAAATGATTAATTAAATGCCTTTTGATTGAGAAGATGGAAGACGACATATATAATGAAATGAGCCAAAAAATACCGTATGTTTGAGCTCATATGTAAATCGAAAAAAATCATTGATTCATTGATCTGAATTACGAATAAAATGTCATGAACGTTAAAAAATCGACATTTTTTGACTACTTTGTGCACGAATTACACAATGTTGCATAATATAGTTATTGAATATAGTAAAATTTTGTTCATTTTGTGGTGCACTTTCGTGAAAAAATTTTACACTGAAATTATTAAGTAATTAATAATATACAAGAAAATATAATTAAAATATAATATAATAATTAAAAGAAAATATACAAGTATTTAAATAACTAAAGAACAATTTGGTTTCCAACTTTATTGGCAATCTCAGCGCATATATTATCTTGACTCTTTGATCCTTGAAGGACGCATGTGACAGTGATGCGCCACTTCTTCGATAATAATTACATCATGTGTCAGAAAACGTCTGCACATACGTCTTCTCAAAACAAAAATCGTTAACGACTAACGATTATATTCACCCTTCTCCTGAACGACTATTCAAGACGTACGATCATCGTTGACGACGCTAGTGGCAATCGCTCGGAGCAAAACAGCTCCAAAGGAAATACAAAGAAATAGTGCTCAACGATCATCGTTGCACGACCTTCGTGATAGTCGCACCGAGGAACACGTACCTTTACCCTGAAAAGCTAATGGGCCCTAATTTTTTTCATTCATTCTCATTGATTTTCCAAATGTAGGCCCTACTGTTTTCTAATAAGTATGGTTTTTGTCCACATCGGCTAGCCATACCTTTCACTTTACCCACTCGATAAAGGGCAGGAGATGAGACTTTTTCACCGGGTTTTTTGCTAAACCCACATTTTACATGATGCTCTACAACTTTCTAAATAACACATGGGGCCTACCCCTACCCCTACAAAATTAAAATTTTCAAAATTTACCCCTTCACGCCCAGGGACGTGAAATGTTCTTATTCGGAATTAGTGGACATCAAAACCAAATAATCAATATTCATTTTTCTCCCACCTGTTCCTCTTGAGCCATTATTTGGATGTAAAGACGGGACACCAATTATGAATCACCCTGTATACATTAAGCATTAATGCAAATAAGATGAAAGATCGGGCTGGAAATGGGGCAAACATGTAAAAAATAATTTGCAACTTGTATTTATTACAAACTTTTTAAATATTTTTATTAAAATTAAAAAGAATATACAATTTAATATTACAATACACTAAAATAAAACTCTTTTTGCGTAGCATTTCTCTTATTCTGCTTAATGATGAGCCTGGGGCTGATTTAAATTGAGAAATTTAAAAGAGAACACTGTGGTGAATTCTAAGATTTAAAAATTTAACAATAATTCTTTTTTCACAGTTTTGACCTGTTTTATTCCATAAAGAAATATTTGCTACCTTTTCGTAAAAAAAAAGATCCACATGTTTTGTAATACAATTTCTTTTGCATGAAAATATGATTTTTCCTGTCAAATGTCCTGCAGTATAAGTGATCGCATTTTTTCTCAGCAAATTCTATGTCAACACTGGCATTATAATTTTCCTGTATTTCAGCATACCTTTGAATATGTCTACAAATATCCTTAATTTTGTCTTTCAATTCCTGAACATCTTTTAAGTTAATCAGGAAAGAAAAATTATCTGCCATGCAGTTAGATCTGTCTGATTTGAATAAACGTTTGCACACAATTATTTGTTTTATAGCCTGACTGAATTCTAAAGAATTTAGGTTATCCCTGTTGCCTCCTTTGCGTCTAATTAGAGCAAAAATATTCTCTATGCAGTCTTGCTTCAACCGTTTTGTACGTAGGCTGATGACTTTATAACTTTCTTTAAAATCTTCAAATAAAAGTGGCAAATATATAATGATCATAATCCAACCTTTAACACATGGAGGACATTGTTTTTAGTCTGCAAATTTCATATTTTGAAACAGAGGTAAAATTACTTCACCGAAATGGTGCAATTCATCATCACTGGCAATGAAGCAACGTTTACCGTTTGATCCAGCTGACCACCAGATGGCTAGCAGTTCTCGCAAAATCTCGCAGTCACTGGAAAAAGGCATGAGATAGACCTCCTGATATGCTCCTTGGTACATCCATTGTGAGCCTTAAAAATTTTTTTTTTCGAATTTTCATTAAGATTTTTTACTGTATTATTTCTAAGCGTTTTCATGTGTTTGTTTTTAAGATATTTCAAAATTTAAGCAAAAAAAAAGAGCTACGCCGGGGTTATCACCTAGCTTATTTGGTAGCACAGCAGATCCAAAATTTCATAAAAATTCATTTTGACTATATACTTTGTGAATATTTTGAAAACTGAGATGCTGATAATGCGATGATTGAACGTTTGTTTCAACGAATTATTAATAATGAGCATTAAATGACGATGCAGTGACAGGACATAAATAAGGCAAGGTATATTGAGGAGGAAAAGGAGTCCCACGTGTCTCCTTGAGCTCCCTATCAAACATCCAGACGACTGGCAAAAATTTATGTGCCTGGAAAGGAAAGAGAAACAACGAGTACTGGTCAGAGAAACTCTGCAGCTAAAACAGAAATATCTATAATGGCATTGGAAACATTGTAAATGTTATATATTTTCCAATTAATAAAACTTATAACTTTGGGACATATTAAATGATAATATAATAAAATTGGCCACAGAGTGGTAAGACCCTGATAAAAGCTGACGTTTCGAGTAGAGACTATCCTTTGCCAAAAGTCAGTAAAAATTACGTACTATGTGCAGCACATTTCACAAATGAACAATTTTATAAGGCCAGCAAGAGAAGCTGTTTATTAAATCAGCAGTTCCCACTATATTTACAACATCTGAACAATGCCTATAACAGCTTCTACGTCAAGGGCAAGAAAAACTTGGGTCTAAAGTATCCAGTGATGTTCCCCTGTGGTGAAAATGAATATCATTTTAATATGAGACAAATCAACAAGAAGTTAAATTAAGTCCCGGAAAATCACCTAGAATTCCTGTCTTACGGATTTTTCTTAGATTGGATAGCCCCTTCGCTGTGGTGTTGTATTGATTGGGTTATTATTTAACCAATTTGGAGTTATAATTTAACTTCTTGAGGTTTTTCTGCTTACCTACAAGTATAATTATCCCGGGCAACGCCTGGTCCTCTGCCTGTGTAATAATAAATACATTCTGTCTCTTGGAGCTTTAACTGTGAAAAAGCAATCATCAGGTGCCCATGTCAACAACGTTTAAAAATATACAGAAAGCAACAGTTTATTCATTCATGACCAATCGATTGTTATACGACATGCCATTATCTTGGTATTCTTTGCGGTCACTGTTTTAGCAAATGCTTTGACTTAAAGGGTCTACGAAAAAGCCTGAAAAGTTGATACCGCCGAGCTAAGACCTTGATGGTCATATTTCTGAAAAATTTAATTCGTTTTTAAATTTGAAATTTGAAAAAAGTTAATCCGTTTTCAAGTTATCGTGCAGGATAAACGTACAGACCAAGTGGGCATTCTTATAAGTAGCTTTTTACTAAAGCTCCTGATAAGAAGAAAAAGAGAAGAATTTGAAACTTGTTTTTCCACATGTTATTAAAATGAGGTAATTTTTTTTCGACTTTTCCAAGGATGCGCACGTTTTATATGGGGTGACGCAAGAAAATGTTATTAATATATAACGTCCAAAATCTGTGGGAACTAAGATAAGATAAATTAAATTTAAAAAAAAAAAATTAAATCGACTTCAAAAAACTACGAAAAGGCACTAAAAAGCGAAAAACAAATGAATTAAAGATTAAATTCAAAAGATAATAAAATTGCTTATTAATATATCTATATCACTACAAATATATTATGATCCCTTTATATAATTCTGAAGTGACAAATCTTATCAAAACCTGTTACGTATTAATTTCAATAAAATATTATTATATACACTGATCTGTTTGAAGTCGGTGCCAAGCCAAATCGGTAACAGGTACTAATATACCGATCACGAAATATTCCCCACCTCAATATTGCGCTCTCGGAAATGTTGACTGATTGCTCACTCCTAGAAACTGTTCAGTTGTCCGCGTTGTAAGATTTGGAAAACAATAGCTTCTGTATCCAAGCGAAAGGATAACGATTTTAAAGTCAAGTTTCAGAACTGCGTATTCACTTTTTTTCGTTTCATAGAGAACTGTCCCACCATAAATAAAAACTAAATTTTTCGTCCACCCCCCCAAAAACACTAAGCAACCCAAGATGTATGTTAAAAATCAACGCAAGGTAGGAAAAAACGCAATTTGGGGTGGAGGCCGTCATCTACATAATTACCGAGAACTGTAAGAAATTTAATTCATAAGGTAGTAGAGAGTTTCAAATTGTCCACGTCCCAAAAACAAGGCGCTAGCATATATACAAACAACTCTTGGTTAAAATAATTTGAGACTTAATCGGCATGCGGATTTAAAACTATCATTTTCCAAATGATTTTTTAACTTACTGTTATTTATACAATCTATTTCCAAGATGTATTAATTTCGAAATTAATTTTATGATGCAACCTCATTGAAGAAAGTTTTCAATCATCAGAATATTCACCAAACACCCCTTTGCAAAGTGGCTCCGATTTTTCGTAGTAGCACCTTCCTCCCTATCTCAAAAATAGATTAATCTGTTTCTAGAAACATCAGAGCCTTTAGCTATTAGAGAAATAAAACAGGAAGAGTTAATCGATCATTCTCTCCGTGAAAGTGCGGTGGGGATATTTCGTGATCGGTATTGTACATAAGCTAGGTCCACTCCCCGCGCACGCGACAAAATGTGTGAGCGAGAACTCGTTCTGACACATGCAGGCAGACGTCGTTGGCGGATGTCTCAAATTACTCGTATATTAAATTTTTGAATAACGTTGTTGATAAATTTGTATGATTTGACTGTTGCAGATAAATTTATTGGTCGGTCATAATCATTGAAAACACGTTTAGATATTTCACTAGAATTATATTCAGTTACTAATTAAGTTGTTTATATCGCTAAGTATTTTTACGTTTCGGGCTTGGCATCGACTTCAAACAGATCAGTAGGTAGTGTATATAATAATATTTTATTGAAATTAATACGTATATTAATAGGTTTTGATAAGATTTGTCACTTCAGAATTATATAAAGGGATCATAATATGTTTGTAGTGATATAGATATATTAATAAGTAATTTTATTATCTTTTGAATTTAATCTTTAATTCATTTATTTTTCGCTTTTTAGTGCCTTTTCGTAGTTTTTTGAAGTCGATTTAATTTTTTTTTTAAAATTTAGTTTATTTTTCCATTTTTAGTGTATTATTCGTATATGATTACATGATTACATTAGAACATGAAACAAATCAACTGAAAACTTGAACCTGATAGCTTACGCTATATAGTAAGTATGGTATTAGAAAAAAACTACTATAAGTGGCGTATATAGTAGAACTTTAAGTTAGAATATAGTTAACTTCAGTGTGAATAGGCGTGTATTTTATGTCAGCGGCGATGGACTATGTCACAACAAAGAAAAACTCTAACAATGGGTTATTTCCCGATTATACAGTCAGGTGGGTTCGCTTCTAGTAGTTAATGGTTTTAGTTTGTTAAGTCCAGTGTATTAATTAAATTGTCACTAATTTCGAGCTTTCTTTACCAAAGTTTTTTTATCATATGTTTATAAAGCTATTTGGTTGTATTACTTTGGAAATTTTATTAGCGTCATGGGTAGACCAACTAAAGGCGCAACCCACATGAGGGCAAATAGGAATAGGGAAACTATTAAAGAAAATAAGGAAAGTCTGTCGAAAAATTGCAAGCGAAATGCTATATCACGTTCCCAAGAATCACCACTGGTTCGTCAAGCAAGATTATCTCAGATGAGAAGTTACATACGTTCTCAATTATCACACGAGTCGACTGAACACCGTCAGCATCGCCTGGATGTTATTCGGGAACGTTTAAATAAAGAGACTCCTCAACAACGCGACCATCGACTCGATGTTATTGGTCACCGTTTAAATAATAAGACTCCTGAACAACGAGAATATCATTTTGATATCATTCATCAACGAACTAGAAATGAACTTCCTCACTAACGCACTCAAAGGTTAACCTCGATGATACAGCGTAATCTTGAGACAAGACAAATCGAAAATAAGGAACAAAAAAGAGGACGCTTGGAAAGTATGCGTGAAACTTCCCGTAGAATACGCTTTATCGGAGAAGATGATTTTCTGTCTGCTATCAATGAATTCGCTGACACTCCATGTAGCATATGTAGAAAATTATTGTACGCTCAGCAGAGATATCACCTAGCAACGTCATGTCGCCAAGATTTACTGCCTAGTGAATTGGTAGAAATGTGAGGTTCCTGGGGATAAATATTGAAATAAGTGGTCGAATGAATAATTAATTATTTATAAAAGGACTGCGCCAGTGGATTATACTTTCCACAAAGTGTTTATGATAATTTAAAGTTTATCCCATTCACACAAACTAGTTTCTTCCCGCTTAAACAGGCCCGGCCAAGTGAGGAGAAAATCAAAGTACTCGAGGCAGTGTTTAACATATAAAATAGAATATTTATTAGGAACATTCAACAATTGTATAAAACAGAAATTGAGGGTATAAGAAATAAATTTAAGCAATGATGTGTAAACCAATGTATCAATTGTATATCAATTTAAAGAATGAAAATCCTTAGAATGATTTAATTTGTAAAAAGGAAGACTTTCTCGTTGTATCAAACAGAAAATTTGTATTAAACAGATAATTTGTACTTCAGAAATAAATGATAGAGTATCAGAATTAACTTATGATAATTGTGATAAATGTAATTATAATTCTTTAAGACAAGAATAGAATTTGGAAATTCTAACAATCAATTTTCTAAGACTAAAAATATTCTCAATCGACTTGTAAGCCTTAACTGTTTAATAATGCTAATTAAAATATAGAACTATAGAAACACTGTTCTGTGGAATTTTGTATCAAATGGTTTAACAGTAAAGAAATAGGTTCTTCTGACAGAGCTTAACTTAGATAGTCAATTTTCTGGCAATAATATAACTAATGTCAAGACTTTATGTAAGCTAACAAAATGATCAGACGGATGCGATTGACGCTAAAGGGGGTGATAGAATTAAACTGAATTGTAACTTGACTCCAACATGTAATTGTCTTTCCCACTAGAATTTTATGAATAAGAATGTTCCGTTCCCATTTTAAATGAATAGAAATTGAAATAAAGAAAACATGAATAATATGAATAGAATGGCCATTGAGACATTAAATTGGAACTGGGCTTTACCGTCTCTTCTCGAATCTGTCCGCTCTTGGATGGCACTCGCTCTCTGGTTCCGTCGAAACGTCTGGAGGGGGGGGGTGGACTCCTCTTCAGAAATGGCTGGTAGGTTTCTCTGCTAGGCTCCTTCTTCCATGATGAACTTTTTATACCGTTCTGGGCTGGCTTTTCTTTCTCAAACCAACATTAACTTTCTTAGCTATTGAATTGATTGAGCTGGTGCGCAGCTAGATGGAATATACTTAAAAATCCTCGGCATCGAGCTAACTCAAGAATTACGTGGTGTGAAACGTAATGGAAAACTAAACCTAAACAGGAGTTAAAAATATTAATTTAAAATTTCCCATCTGAATTCAATTGAATTTCAGATAGAGGCCGAATTGAATATAATAAAATTGCGAGTAGGTGAACCGCACACCCGGTTCTCTTAAAATCAAAACTTCTACTACTGAAGATTCTTTCTCTGGAACTACTGACAAAACAGATCCAGTTTCCTTAACCAATCAAACGTTCGAATACACGCTAGACAATCACCAAAAGGTGATTCTTCAACCAATCAAGAACTTGGTAACATTTCTCAACTTATTTGAAATTTATCACTCACGTGACAATTAGTCACATCTGGCCATCTTCATCGTTCAAGGTTCACTCTTGTTTGTTCTTAAAAACATGTTACACTCCTTCATCCCGTCTCGAATTCGATCCTAACCACTTTTCCAACTCTGCCAATACTCTTGGGTCCTTGAACAAAAGTCAAAACAATCCTATTCTATAAGGTGTAAACTGAATCCTTGACAATCCCCTTGCTGTTGACAGCAATTCTGGCACCGTTTAAGGGCTTCTTAAAATCGAGCAGAGAAAAAACATTTAAAATATTATTTATTATTTAATTCTTTACTATCTCTGAATCCGTTCTAAATCTTTCAAAAATGCTAAACTTACGATTCCATAAACAATCCTAACATGAATAAATTATTAAATTTGCATAATTAGCGTTAATAAATTCTAAATTCTAAAACTGGCTAAATACTCATTCTGGAAATCCTACAATATACCTCCCCTCGCAAGAAAAGCCTCGCCCCGAGGCGGTATCGTTACCTGAAATCCTCAGGGGTCTTGCATCTTTGCAGCATCTTCCATTGATGGAGCGGGACAGATCGAGTCAACGCCGGCAAGCCCAACTTCTCAATGGCAACTAGAAAACTCAATAAAAAGCTCATTGAATATTAAGTGGTAAATATTTTTTGGTCTCCCACGATCATTTTGCATAAAAGAAAATAGTTTAGTTACTCAATTTGGTTAGTATGAGTTAAGTTTTTTAGTACTAAATAACCAAAATACAATAATAAAAGATATACGTAAAGGGTACCCAAATTATAATGACTTAATGTCTACTTAAGAATACTTAATTAACATAGAATCACATTTGATAGGCCTTTTGAAGATTTGTGCACAACATTGAAAATTTCTTATCACACAGTTCAAAGTTCTTAACACATTCTAATCAGTTCTCAATCAATACACAGTTCACTGTCCATAACCTAATGAAGGTTCATTACCTTAATGTATCAACTTAATAAAAGTTCAAACACAACACAAAGTTCACTGAAAGTTATGGAATACTGAAATTCAAAATTATGTTAGAGAACACAAAACAATATATCAGTCAAGAAATATTTCAAGTACTGGACAGTTTGTGGCACAAACTTGCTTCTACGTGGTGGAGATAAAGTTCTGAGGCGGGATGCTCACGTCGGCATCATCTCTTTGCTCTGGATCTCCATTAACATATTGGAATGCGGAATCGCTCCGAAGCGACCTTCACTGGCATTGTCTGCGACGTGGGGGGGGGGGTTGAAGTCCTCAACGTCAGCAGGTGTCTGGTGTCGTCTGGCTCCAGAGGTCCTTCCTGGCTCCATGGCGTTGTCACCTGTAAGCCAATCCTTTCAAATGTCTCGGCCAAGTTAAATTTTATATTAAAGAATAGAAAGAATAGCGAATAAAGGGAGTAAATGTTGTATTCCCATATGTAATGTTGGATTATATGTGAACCCTTATAAATGTTTGTTAGAAAGATTTCAAGAAAGACAAAATAATGTATAAAATATAGATATAAGATAAGCATATTAGATGTAAGAAACTCATAACATGTGTTTGTATATCATGGACAATATTATATTTCTTCAGAAGAAAAAGCTATCGGAACTCGCTCTCTAAGATTCATAGGAGTTTCCTCAACAAGAGGACGTGGAGTTCCGTTTAAAATCTCCAATTCTAGATCTCCTTCAGGATTTGTGTCATCACTAGTAACCATAGACATTTTTAATATTTACGCAATCGCTAGCTTAATTTATAGACCGCATTATTTTTTAATGCATTTACAATTTGTATTAACTGAGAAGCGGGACATTCAAACATTTCATTAAATTAAAATATCACAGGGAAGCCATGATAGAGAGGGGGGGTCCAAGAACTTTAGTCGAGAACGCTATCTCTACGCATGACCTCATATCAAGATGAAATTTAAATCATTCGGCTCTAAGATGAAATTTTCATTTCACAATTTTATTCGCAAACATCAATAGATCGCTGTTATATCCGTCATCGTTAGTGATCGGAAAACAACGTCTATAAACTTTAAAGAAAGAAAAGTGAGAACTCGCTACCATACTGGAGTAATATCTTTCGATATTATTATGTTTATAAACCTCTTATACAACCTTTATATTAAGGGAAGTAAAGAAAGAAAATATTTGAATTATTTAGAATTGAACATAGAAAGGGTTATTTATTTAAAAATTAGTCTGGAAATATTTATCTATTTTCCTGCTTTATTTATTTATTTAAACTTTATCTCCCCAACAAGGAAGTAAGTGTGTTTTTTTCTCGAAAGGGATTAAGAAAGAAGGGGGACCGGGTCGGTCCTATTGTTCAGGAATAGGGGTGAGGAAATAGTTATTTCTTCTGCCCTATCTGGTCACTCAATTCTAAGAAACGATTTGAAAACTTCTAACTTATTTGAAACGATCTGATAACGTGTTTGAAACTGCTAGTGGATACGTGGATAATATTTTTCCCAGTGGTTTGAATATAAACCTTAAACAAGTTTATGAAAAACATCCTGCGGTTCTAGCTTAGAATAATTAATTCATTTGTGGGAAATTATGTGACGGTGGAAACATAATTACCTTAATTAAAAGAAATGTGAACAAAGAAAATAATGGATACCGTGTGCGGATACAAGGACGTTAGAAATACAAGGTAAGACAAGATTTATTTAGATTCAGAACTTTATAATGTAATTTGTGGAATGATTTAGAATTTTATTTCGGACTTTAGAATACTTTTATCGTTAACCTAGCTTCCTTCAGACAATTGTATTCATCAAGTGGTGTACGATCTTGGTCATCGGGATGGTCGGCTCGGCAATGAGAAGCTCGCAACGGCGGCGACCCACGCCTCGACTCCCGGGACACGATGACATCGGCCGTCACTCTGGGTATTCTGTGGGAGGGGGTCCCAGTTCAACTTTCTCCACTGAACACTTTCGTTCTCTACAGCTTTGACAAGAGGTAAGTGATCATTTATTTTTCTTAATTGGATGAGAAATTAGAAGTTAATGAACAGCGATCCGAAATTTAAATAATTTCTTTTGTCTTTTGGGTTGTTCTGTAGACAGAAAAACCTGTCTTTGAAATGGATTTGGAGAAACATTGAAACCATTATGTTTCTGTGATGGAATTATGGACAAGATTAAAAACAAGAATTATAATAATTAATCATATGTTTATGTTTTTAATAATCTTTAGAATAAATAGGGTTTTAAGAAATGAGTGTTTTAAAATTTCGACTTGATGCTGTTTTTTGAAAGTAACAACGTAACAAGTAATTTCATACTTTATACTTAAATTTTCTCCTTGCGGGCTCCCTGAGAAAGGGAGGGCAATTATGGCTTTGGACATAATGTAATTCCTTAGAAAAGTAATTTTCATTTAACTGGATGTTTCCTTTCAATCTGCAGGAATCCTTTCATAAGAATAATCATTAGAATGTGTTGAGAGAAAAATTTGACATTAACTATTTAGATGATAAATATAGAATTGTTATAACGAATGATTAGAATGAATAGACATTAGATTCAACTATTGAGCTCTAGGAGGGGGGGCGGCTCGCGAGTTCCACTTTCCATCCCCTAGGCTCGTATTTCGTCAGAACGGGGTAGCTCGCTCTTCTCTCTTTCACTATAACGAGGGTTGAGGAGGGGGCGACTTCCAAGTCATCTCTCCTACAACGACTTCAGTCCGCACTTAATTCAAAAGGCGCGCATGTCGGGTGGGACTAATTTTCTTTACATTTAATAACAGGGAGGCCTCTTTATCACACAGCATATAATAGTTGATACTGGACTAGAAAGAAATTCTAATTCATAACCTGGGGCCCATGTAATCACAATTTATGTGGATTACTCTAACGGCGGTAACCTTAACAACTCACAGTATTTCTACTGCTACATGGTTACGTTTCACGGGGAATTCATTTGAATTCCATCGGAAAACAGGGAATGTCCGCTTTAACCTTAATCTTAAGAAATATTTGGCAAGAACTGGCAAGATCTGCTCTAGAAT
>JAHWFO010068253.1:0-39241 GCA_023313115.1 Rhysida immarginata
GCAAGGCTCACAGTAAAACAATGCCGCTGTCACCCAACTCGACTGGAAAATAACACTTTCGTCCGGCAAGGGAATCGTAAAAACGATCTCCCGAATAACATTCTTCAAACAAATGTTATTAAAATGAATAATTATTAATAAACTTTAAAAAGCTTTAAGAAGTAACACTTAAAGATTCTTCAGAGGGGGAGGGGGCGTCACAGCTACACGGTGGTAGCGTCAGTCCTTCTCCACATAAGCAGTTCCCAGGGCCACACACTTTCCCCAATGATGGAAGACTTGCTGGAATCCACTTTTATAGAAGTATCCCTTTAGGCTGCGAGGAACTGCTCGAACTCGAAAATGACCCCGTCGTCGTCTTGGAAAAGCCGTCCACGAAACGGGTTCTTCAGGCGAGGAAGATGAAGAAGCTGCTAGGGCCAGGTCGGATGAATATGGCGGACAGGGCAGTATTTCGAATCCCAGCTTTGCCGTAACGCCCATGGTCTCATGTGTGGAATGTGCTGGCGTGTTTCGTACAGAAGTCTGACTCCTTTGGGGACCTCGCCTCACCGCTTTCACTTGATGGCTTCGCAAAACTTCCGCAGGAGGCTCCAGTTGTACGTTCTCGTGAATATCTGGCACGTCACAGATGGAGGGGCACACCCTCCGAGGTTCGTCTTCCACGCTTGTCAGGCGGCACTGGAAAGGTTGACGCCACGATGGGGCATTGTCATCATAAACGGCCACTAACTGCTCATGGATTTGTTTGGCATTGTTCCCCTCAAATGCAGAAACCTTAACAACGGCTTGCACATCCAATTTTCCGACTGGCTGCGCCATTTGGCTTTCGGCGCTCTGGCGGCGTTTAGTTGTTATGGTTACTTTGAAATTTGTATCTTACTTTTTCTTTGTTTTCTGAAACCATTCACCGAATTTTAGACACACCTTGTATATACTGTTTTCCTAGAGTCAGATATTTTGTTCCATTCTAGACATTTTTGTACTTAAGATTAATTTAAGTTCTGGTAAAAATTATTTACGCGACTTACAGAGGGTTGTTAGGGATCTATGGTAACATGTTACAGAGGCAAAAAAAGTGGAAAACCCCTTTTCGCCACCATCGAGTGTGGTCAATCTGGTAGCCAAGCATCGCTGTTATTTTACTGCAGTTTCTACAGCAGAAGGCTGGAACGCAGAACATCAAGATCAAATCGTAACCACTTCTGTTGACACGCTTTCCAAACACCTTTCCCTGTTTATGGTAGTCTCATTTCGAGGGCCCGTTTAAGAAGGCCAAAGCCACAAAAAAAGGCGATACATCAGGAGACTTGACGGGTATGTCGTTGAGCGGATTCAAGCATTTTCAGGAACAGGCGAACTGACGCTGCAGTGTGACTAAACGCCTTATCTTGGTGCAGTCATACCTTGTTTACCTCTATATAGTACAAATCGGTGATGTCAGGAGTAAATATGAGAGAAAGAACATTAGTCTGACAATTCATGGTGTTGACTTTGACCTCTGACTCAACTCTGCGTAAAATTTACTTGCTGTTGTAGCTTTATCCCGCCACGACCATGAAACCTTTTGAAAATGTTTCCTTGCATTCATGGTACCATTTTCTGAAGTCCTTAGAATCCCTTGGGCGATAACAAATGGCTCACTTCTTACCGCAGTCGCTTAAATAAATATACGCGTCATCTAAAGTGACCACGTATTTCTACTTTTCATCCGCTAGGTATCGTTCATACAGTTTATGACAGTTGGTCATTCATGAACGTGGCTTTTGTGTCGCTCTCCGTTGTATGTCATGGTTGATAATTGTGTCCACCGTGTGCACATATGCGCTTCATTTCCGAGCAGTGTCCCGTTGTGTTGGTAGGTTACATGCGGTTACGAGAGCCGTAACTTTCCGGACGACGTTAGGAGTGTGTTTTAGGTTAGGTTAGGTTAGGTTAGGTTAGGTCTGTTTTTTACCCTGATGAATGGCGCGCTTCTGGTTTTGCCAATATTATTTAGTATATTGGATTTTTCATAATTTGACGTCGGTAAGTGCTGTTATTTAGTCTATTCAATACTTGTCGATTTTCGGTGACATAACTCAATGTGTTTAGCTCGCTGTTCGAATACAAACTATTTTTCTACCTGCCTTAACAAAATTCCACGAGATAGATAGCTCCCGTGAAATGAACGCGCGCTCCATATTTAAATATGCTAATCGTTAACATAGATCCACAATAACCCTCTGTACAGTAGACTAATTTGTTTTCTTCCATAATTTATTTTACATTTTTTCAGGAACGAGTGTTGGATATATTTCTGTCAGCGGATCATACGGAGAAGACTACCAAAGCAGCAAAGAAAAATTTATAAACCACGACTCGAGCATGACGCGTGTTATCGCCAAGCGAGCTGTGTACCAAATCAAATCGAGTATAACAAGCGAAATAAATCCACAGTTAATGACTCTCTTTTGGGATGCACTTGGAGCTTATGCGAGCAATAACCTAGAGAAAACCGATCTCATATTTGAGATAATTGTGAGAGATTATGGGACCCATTATATTTCCATGGTTGAAGCTGGGGCCATGCTCGTGCAGGAAGATTTTATTTCAAATGATATTTTTAAAAACAGCAACGTCGATTCGCATACTGTGAAAGTTGCAGCTAGCGCCAAGTTTCAATTAATGTTTGGTGTGAGTGCAGGCATCAAATGGGAGAACACTGATCAGGTAATGAAATCTAGTGGTTATTCCAATTACACGCTTTCTTCAAATTTGGAGATCATAGGTGGGGATATGTTATCTCCAAACACATCATCCCAAGACCTGAATGAATGGATAAACAGTCTTCCAAATAACTTAGCAACAATTGACAGGAACGGAATTCCCATCTCAGAATTGATTACACCGAACCGATTTCAAAACATATCTCTAGAAGTTCTCGAAATACTCCGAGAAAGAATGGACAAAGCTATTGAAAAATACTATTTATATAACACTTACAAAGGATGCATGACTTTTGGAAGCACTAATTTTGATATTTCAGCTAACGTTGACGATGGTTCTTGTAATATAAATTCGAGCACTTTACCATTTGGAGGGGTATATCAAACATGTGTATCAATAAAAAAAGATAATGGAGATATGTGTGAGAAAATAAAGCAAATTAATCTACGTACAAACAATTTCTCTTGCCCAACTGGATACAGCTTAATCCATTTACTTCATTCAAATGTTTCTAATTATGCACGTAAATCCAATTGCCAAAAAATTTGTAACGGCGTTAAAATATTTAAATGGTGTGCTGGAAATTGGTCGACGCCTTGTGAAGATGTCCTTGTAGAGAGTCAAGCAGTTTTTGACACTTACTGGTGTGTTTCAGTAGACCATAACACCAGTTCATGGCAAGGTTACAAGTTTGGTGGTTTGTATTCAACATCAAGCGTAAATCCAGTTACAAAATCCAATTCCTGTCCCACCTACTATAAATCTGTGAAATTAGCCAGTGATATCACTCTATGCATCAGCGATAATAATAACGGAAATAAACTGCCAATAAAATTTGGCGGGTTTTATAGTTGTTCAATAGGTAATCCTATGGTGCCCAATGGCAATGAGTCGTACGCATCAGACTGCCCTCCAGGTTACAGTGAGCACTTAGCAGCAATTGATAACGGGTGCGAAATTTATTATTGTGTTAAGGATGTAGGAAACGAAAAACCAATTCCAATTAAGAGACCACCATTCATGAATGTATCTCTTTTGTATTATCCTACACTCGGTTCTCAAAATCTTGGAACAATTGTTGACAAATTTGCTTCGCCTAACCAAAGACAGTCAGTTTTCAGCAGAGGAGTCATCGCGGGTATCGTTATCGCTGGGGTTGTAATTATAGCTACTGTTGCGTTAATAGTTAACTTTATTCTAAAGCGAAAGAGAAACGTTAAGAATGCAGCAGCAGTTAACGAAGGAAATGCTCACGATGGCCCAGCAAGTGCACAGCCAGCAATCTAATAGTTCGTTTCTTAGCACATATTTATTTGTCTTATAAATGCACAAAGTGTTGATTTGTTTCCATACATTTATGGGTTTTATATATGTTATATATTATGATCAAATTTTCGGTTTAAATAAAAATAATTCCACTAATCAACTTAAGAAATGAATCAACTTTAAAAAAATGATTTTTTTATATTCAGGAAAAAAAAAATTGTAAATAAATTATAAATAAATAAAAATGATCTTCTTTGACAATTATTTTTAACTATTACTAAGGTCCTATTTTAAAAACTGCTAAATAAATGTTTGTAATTAGTTGCTTATTCATATATGCAGCTCCTATTCAAGATATTATAATCATGAGTAAATTTTGAATTGGTCATAAATTTGAAGGTGTTATTTCATATCTGTCATTTTTATTATTAGTAACGTTAATAAGGCTTTCAGCTTCAAGGTCCAGTTTTAATATTTTACAAAAATTAAACTTTAATTCAAGAAAACAAAAGATATTTGAAGTGCACAATTAGAGCATAAATGGCCCTCGTTCAAAATATTAGAATCATCATCCTAATGTATCCAAAATAAGGATGACCTTTTATTAAACTTAAGAATTTAACAAAAGTGGATGTTACATGTTATAGGATGTATACAGCAACTTTGAGTTGCGAATCCTTTCAAACGTTCCCAGTCCATTTCTGATTTATTGAAATACACCTTTAATCTGATATGGTAATTCTTCAATTATTATTGATCTCGAAAAATAATGGACGTAAACGCCCCTAATTTGGAACCATTAACGGGCAAGTAGCTCCAGGTGAACCGCCCAAATTTCGTGGAGATAGCTGGCATAGGAGCCGAGTTGCAAACAAATTTGCTCTTGAACACACTAATAAAAAAACAACATGAATTGGAAAAAGTGGCATCACCTTTTGCTGTGATTATAGCTGGTAATCGCTGTGGCATGTTACCGACAAACTTAATACAAAGTACAGGGGAATCCAAAAGTTAGGAAAAACTTTTATACTCAATAATTCCCATACGAATGCAGATAAAAAGATTCTGTTTGCACAGAAACGATTGAAATGAATTCCCAGGAAAAAAATAAGTATTACCAGAATTCTTCGGTTTTTGACTAACAGATGGAGCTCTTAGGTTTATACATCAGTTTATGCATATTTTCAGAGGGTAAGATGCCGAATTAACTATCAGCTCACAAATGTTCAATGTGACGTCCGTCATTCAGTAACGCAGCCGAGATACCACACTTTTCACTGCATTAGGTAACATTTCTCTCTATATGACAGACACACTTTGCCGGATGGCATCTTTCAATGTTGTCAATAATGTGGGTTGGTGGCGGTCACTTTTAACTTCAGATCGGACGATTCTGGATGGCCATGCATTCGGAAAGTATAAACTGAGGACACGACTCTCCCCAAATGTTGAGCGGAGCAGTCGTTGCACAAGCGCAGCAATATGCGGTGATGCTCTATCTTGCATAAAAGTGACGGTATGCATTGCTCGTCGCGTTTGCAATTCTAGAATGATGCTAGCCCGTAATAGTACTGCATAAGGCACAAAGTGACTGTATCTGTTTTTAGAACAGTCCCTGTGACTTCCTCGAAGCAAAACGGACCGATTATGAAATCAGCGGTGAAGCCACACCAGACTAAAAATTTTAGCTGATGTAGGGGTTCGACACACGTATGTGGCTTTTCCGTACTCCACACGCGGCAATTGTGTGTGTTATCACTGACAGAAAGTGTGTAATGCGCTTCATCGGTCCAAAGCACAATGCACAGCCTGTCTTGCTGCTGCTCCTTTTTATTGAATACCCAATTAGCGAAATCTTTGCGAGTGATGAAGTCGTCAGGTGTCAATTCATGATTAAATTGCAACTTGTACGGAAATCGCTTAAGGATAATTCACATGATCGAAATGCCAATCCGTCGGGACACTTCTCGCGCTCTGCATTCCCCGTGTGCAGAAATCTCAGACAGTGCTTGCAACAGCAGTGGATGGTGAGAGCCGGCCACTTCTTAGACGTGCAGCCAAAGAAGCCATAGCTTCAAATCGTGTTATGCTTGTCACTGCAGCATGGCCATTTACCACCTCGCATGGCTGCGTCGATATGACCGCAATGCTGCACTGGCATGTTCCTTATTTTGACAATAAAGTTTAACTAAGACGGTCTTCTCAATTAATGACAGCATCTCCATGCCTACAGTTTCGTTATGGTAATGCTTGTAATCCGACAACGCCATCATTGATTTTATTTCAGGAAAAAAATCCCACTTCATTTCAATCGTTTCTGTGCAAGCAATCTTTATTTGCTTTCGTGTGCGAAGTATTGAGTTTTAAAATTTTCCCTGACATTTGGATCACTGTGTACTTTTGTAATAGAGGATCATATGTTTTTTAAAGTTCACGTGTATTTGTTGGAATTTCAATTGAAGACTCTTTTTATACACTCTTACTTAACGCACAAGTTCTGTCTTTCTTTCTTTCTTTCTTTCTTGCTGTTCCTCTGTTTCGTCTCAATATTTCATCCACTCCCCGTTGTTCAAACGATTCCAAATTTGGCATACTGATTCATTCCGGTTACAATACCATCCAGTAAAAATATTTCCAAAATTTTCTTTAAAAGGATTAAAATGATTTTTATTTAAGTTTTCAACCCGGGCAGGAGAAGATGATCTACCTCTTCAAGTTTAATTTTCATCCCGAGTATAGGAGCTGGCCACCTATTCAGGTTTTCTTCATTTTCACATATCTGTAGCAAATGCATGAGTAAAGATTAATTGTAAATCTAAGACTAAAAAGAATAATATAAAGAATATAAAAAATCAGTTTTAGCGCTTATACTTTACTTCGAGGGGCCAGTTTATTAGGAACACCCATGACTATGTAGTTGGCATAGCAATTACTACGTATCAGTTGGTCACGTGACAGTCACGTGGCAATCGGAAAAGGACAATCTCTGATTGCCTTGCAAACTTTATTCACAAACAGAGGTAATGGATTTTTGGTAACATTAATGTAAAGACCACTGTTGATTGTGTCCGAAAAAGAAAGCGCCAGACAGTCATACAAACAGCATGTTTATGGCTAAGACAGTAAACGGAATCGTTCAGAATATGGCGATGATTGTTGGTGGGATTTCGATAAATGTCGAACTTTAACCTATCATTAATCATACACGGAGAGAAATGAATTGTTGTGACAACCTTATTTATGGTCACTATATCAATGTTTTAGGGTTCCTCCTGTCCCATCAATATTTACTGTTGTGTGGACAAAACTGTTTTAATAGTGTGTTTTGATCAGAGATCATTTCTTTTTATTAATCTCATTCAGTAAATATTGTTGTCAGAAAAATACTCTCTTGTTACCACACTAACACAGCACTGCTAAAGCAACAATTTTTCCATGCATGGATAATGGATATTGATGACACATCAATAGTTTTCTGCTCCTACAGCAATAGAGCTATGGGCTCGTTTACAATTTTTATTTTCATGATAATACTGGATATTGAAAACGCATCAATAGTTTTCTGCTCCTAGAGCAATAGAGCTAAGGTCTCTTTTACAGTTTATATTTTCATGACACCTTATTAAAATTAGTGTATATTTTCTGTTTATTCAAATTTATATTAAAATTAGTATAAATTTGTTACTGGATGATTCAAATGTGCATTGAAATACGCGAAGAAATATCGGCATCGCTAAACATGATGCCATGTCCATTTCAGGAGCATGAGCCAGTGCTGATCTACATAGGGCAGAATAATTCTCCAATAATTAAATATTACAAAATCCAGGAATTTTTGAAGCTAAGGCAGATGGTATTGCCTCAACGAATTCCAAGAGCCATAAAGATCTTCCGGTGGCATAATACTACGCCCAACCTAAAAAACATGAACACCTCAAAAGAGATAAACCAGTGGCTGAGTTAGCGAGAGAGTAGCTCGCACCGCCCATCCCAACCAGCTAAAGGGCAGCTGATGTTGAAGCTAAGACTACTTGTGCAGCCTCAGCGGGCACCTTAAAAGATCTTATTTACAGGTACCTGGCGCACACGCTACAGTTTATTAACCAGGCAGCCCTTAAGGGCTGCGCCGCCTGTCTAAACGCCACATAAAGCAAACCACTCGCGATCCGGCGAGGCTATCACAATGACGCGGAAAGAGGAAATAAAAGGCCTGGTTGTTATCATCAACCGTACAGAGTCGCTTAGACGATGCAAAAAGGCGACGGAACCGTAACCGACCTAGTCTATTCCACTCCATCAAAAGGAAAGAACGTAAATGGTAAGCCGCCCTTTCCCAGACAACAGACGGCGGGCAGTCAGGTCCATAACATCTGGCAACTCTTGCCGACCACAACTGTTTATTTATAAACACAATTGGAATGGCTAGGTCCGTTTTGAAAGCCTCCCTGGATTGCTCGTCAAACAGACAGCGCACCGACTGATAAGTGAGACCTGTCAGCCCGTAATGCTGTCTGAGCCTACCCGGGCCCAGATGGTTTGCGCGAGTGGACAC
The DNA here is from genome assembly GCA_023313115.1 of Rhysida immarginata. Classification (NCBI taxonomy): domain Eukaryota; kingdom Metazoa; phylum Arthropoda; class Chilopoda; order Scolopendromorpha; family Scolopendridae; genus Rhysida; species Rhysida immarginata. Next base: position 8,528 of record JAHWFO010068253.1, read on the forward strand.
TCAAAAAATAAATGCGGAATAGTCTCCACTAACCCGCAACCAGGACATGCGTCCGACTTTACAACCTTCCACGTTCGAAGGCGCTGCAAAGAACGGAACCCTTGGTGCAACAACCTCCACTGGTAATCAAAGGCATTACTTTCGAAGGTTAAGAGTTTTAATACCTTCTAAATGGATGCCCAAGGGTAATCAGAATACAGACTGACCACATCCGTAGTCAAATCCAGAGCAGAATTTCTGCAAAACCAAGACTCATTCAAGAGCCCAACGGAATCAAAACTGAGACCACGCAGTATAGAAACGATGGAGTGAAAATCAGTTTGCAAATCACGGTAAAATTTCGGTTCCCGGCACAGTACAATCCCCGGCAATAGAGATGATATTGGCAAACCATTGGTTTTGAAAAATAGCCGAAAATGAACAAAAACGAAATTCGCTCAAATGGGAGGCGGAATCAAAAACACCCGAATCAATGCCGCCATTCTGGCCGCTACAAGACGCTGACGAATGATCGGAAGCCCTAACCCACCTCTTTCAAACGGGGCAAACAGGAAATCAGCACGCAGGGGATGACTGTTGCTACCGATGAACTTCACGCCCCAAACACATTCGACCATTTTCCGACGAAGCATTGCTTGTTCTCGATAAGATGGAAGAGAGAACAAGCATTTCGCCGTCAACAAAGGAATAACGTACGTTTTCACAAAACGGACTTTAACCAACACAGATGTTTTAAAACGGAAAGCCTTATTTAAACGAGACACACACTTTGCTACCACCAGTTTCCAATGCACGGAATTCATAGATAAAGTGAATGAAAAGGTATAGCCTAAAACAACTATCTGTTCACCCCAAGAGATCGGAAAATAACGGAGATGGTCGGCCGTCCAACACCCTGAAACAATCCCTTTCGATTTCCCAAGGTTAATAGTACTACCTGTGGAAGCTCTAAACAGGTCAAAAGACTTTTTATAAACATCCAGGGTATAAGGATCTGAGGCAAACAGAACAACATCATCGGCATACGCAAGCGTAGTGATCTTTATAGACGCAGCTGGCCAAGAATATCCACTCACTTGAGGATGACGATTCAAATACTGCAACAGTGGTTCGAGATAAAAAATGTACAGAAGTGGCGACAAAGGGATCGAAAGAAGGTGAAGAGAGACCATTTATAGAGATAAAGGAAGTGGCCGTTGCATAAAGAGAGGCTAATATCAAAGCAAAATTTCGAAGACGAAGGTGATGAAAAATCTCCAACAGAAAGGCATGGTTCACCTTATCAAAGGCCTTTTTTTGATCTAGACTGAGAGAAGGATAGTCTCTATCCGAAACGTCAGCTTTTAATTTTGATTAATTATTTTTGTTTATTATATCTTATTTATTTAATTTGTATTTTTAATTAATAACTATTATTTTTCACAAACAGAGGTAATGGATTTTTGGTATCATTAATGTAAGGACCACTGTGTCCGAAAAAGAAAGCGCCAGACAGTCATACAAACAGACAAAGGATTCGGCTTTTCAAATAGAGTCAAACCTTTTACTTTTATCTGAGCACACTCTTTACAATATTAATTGAACGACACTCTTAAAACGAAATTATATACCGTGTTGTATAATTCGATGACCAATTTTGGAGGGGTGGTAGTGTTGGTGATTCTAAGCAAAAAACTTCATATGAATATGGGTCCGAATTTGATCGCTAACTGAGATATGAACAGAAAAAAAATGCCGCCACCAAGATCAACATATTAATAACTCAGATTCTGCAACGCTTAGGATAATGAATTTTAGAGGAATAATAGGGTACATAAAACTGTGTAAACCGTTAAAAATCGAATTCCAACGAGTAGTTTCCAAGTTACGCAGTCAACATCTTAACACATGCTGATTAGTACTCGCATGTGAGCAGTGTTACGATTTTGAATGCGTAATTCGGAAACTACTCGTTGGAATACGATCAAATTTTTACGGCATATACAGTTTTATGTACCCTATTAATCCCCTAAAATTCAGTATCCTAAGCATTGCAGAACCTGAGGTAATAATATTTTGATCTTGGTGGCGGTATTTTTATTTCTGTTCATATCTCAGTAAAGGTTCAAATTCGGACCCATGTTCATATGAAGTTTTTTGCTTAGAATCACTCATACTATCACCCCTCTAAATTTGGTTATCGAAATATATAACACCCTGTATATTGTAATTTTAAATCGTTGCAACTCGATCTCATGCGATACACTGTATTCGTCAACATGAAAAATATATTCATATGGATTTCTTATAATTTTAATTTATTCAAGTTTTTTGAAATATATGAATGCATTCGCATATTTTAAAGATAACGACTGATTGTGCACTAATTACTTTAATCTCTGTATTGTTTCCGTGTTTGATTGAGATAAAATCACAATAGCAAACAACTGCTATAATTTTACTTTTTATTTTTGTGATAGGAAGCTAAAAGATAAAATGATAAATGACAATGGTTAATTAATAGATAACACGACCCTTCATTTGTTCTCTTCGTAAAATATCTTTATAAATCAGATGTAAGCTAATTATTCGAATGTTTAACTTACTCACGAGCACAATGCGTTCGTATATATATTTATTCGCACATTTTTGTATAATGTTGTCTGTAGCGACATGTAGTCCAATTCTAAGCCAAAATGATTTAGAACAAGGAATGCACTGCAAAACACAGATGAAAATGGAAATTCTACCTGGAGTAGGATGGGATGGTTTACGAAGCTTAGAAATGGAAAAGGTGTTGAAGAGGAGTTATAGTAAATGCCAGACGACCGAGGATGGTATGTACCTGCTTCCTAATGACGTGTACGTTGCACCTATAAAATCCAGTGACATCACCCTTTTGGCCGAATTCGTCGACAAATGGAGTGATTATAAAAGCGTCACCTCTAAATCATTTGAAGTAGAAGCTGGTAAGATTTTTTTTCAGTATTACTCTGATACTTATTTACAGTATATCGTAATTTTTAATTTCTTAGTGTAATATTTTTAAAATATAAGGGGCAGTTACGTGAAAAATAGCCGCATTCAGTCCAAAAATAGGAAATTCAACCATGTTTGGAATTAATGCGGACACTTTAAATTTTGAGTTTCAAAGCTTTAATTTCATGTGATTTGTAACAACATAATTTGAATGTTATCTTTATTCAAATGGTGACAAATTCCTTAAATAAACAGAAATTAAAACAAAACAAAAAAAGTAATATGGAAAATTCAAAAACAAGGCATTTGATGCACCATTTCTGGTCCCCTTACAGTTCGACTTAATATAAAAAATAGTTTTTTATTTTCTATTAAAATACTTCTAAAATTTACAGGATGTTTCGATTAACGTAGTGGCTACATCCACATCCGACGTTTATTTCGATAGATACACGTCTGCCCTATGATTGGTTTACTTATGCCCTGACGTCATAAACGCCAAAGAATTCTAGGATTGCTTGATTCACAGAACGACTAGGTATGGTCGATATCCATAAAGTATCGCGATACCGAAAAGTCCGATTCTACGTACGATACCAAAAAGTCCGATACCGTTACTTCGATACTTACGGACCTTATGTATCGTGATACTGACCGATACCTACCGATAGCAACATGAAATACACAATTATACAATGAATTCACACAAGAATGAATGTTTTTTTTTTGTTTTTTTTTAAAATTTATTATGAATTTTTGCTTTTAATCAATTCCCCACTCTTCCTTTGTACTAAGAAGGATGAAATTCTCTCTGCTGTCTGTAGAGAACGTGTGGGTGTTGCTTTACTTGCCATATAATAGAAGTAATTTTTTAAGAAATTCGCGCGGGAAAAAACATCCCTGCATTCTGGCGTCAGCGAACATTGGTTAACGGGCGGCGAGATTTCTCTACGTTCGATGTCCAGCGGAACGGGACTCCTAGGAGTTTTTCTTGCGTGACTTTCTTACAGAATAACTTTAGCAATATGGTGAATCGTTTAAATTTTAAGTCGATATAATCAAAAAACTTCAGAGCATAAACGCGACAGAGCTGGCCATAATCATCCGAGAAAATTAGGAAACGCTAATCTGGACATTTATCTTGTGCAGATAGTGTAAATTAACCATGTCAAGTATTTGTTGTAAACTTTTTTGCCACACTTGTGGTTTTTTCGGATACCTTTCAATTTGGATTTAAAAAACCCAATTTGATGCATATTTCAAGGTTAGGGTTGATGCATCGTTTTAATCCCGTTTTTACGTAAACCAGCTATAGATCTTGAACTGAACTTCATTAAATTTGTGTTAGGTTCTTGTTCATATCTCTTGATTGCAAATTTTAGCTCAATAACGGATGAAAACTGCTCGCTACTGGGGGTACATGCAACTCTGTATACCGTTAAATTTGATTGAATTCGAACGAGTAGTTTCCTCGTTAAGCATTCAATATTGTAACATGCTGACATGTGTGTACTAACCAGCATGTATTAAGATTTTGAATGCGGAACTCGGAAATACTCGGTCGAATACGATCAAATTTTAGAGGTATACACAATTTTATGTACCTTATAATTCCCACAAATTTCATCAACCTAGATGTTATACGAAGTGCGTTCAAGTTCTGAGGTCTCCAAATTTTTTTCTGACAAAATACTTAACCCAGAAAGTTGTAACTACTGTTATTTATCGACGTAATCACCATAAAGTCGAACTGATTTTTCACAACGGTGGCGCCATGATTCCATGGCTGCTGAGAATTCTTATTTAGGGGTATGTTTTGCCCACTGGTAAATCGCTGAAGCAACGGCAGCTCGGTTGGAAACGAGCGGTCATGGAGAGTGTCTTTCATGATTGGAAAAGCCAGAAATCGCTAGAAGCGAGGTCTGGTGAATATGGAGCAAGGGAAACCACCCCAAAGTTGTTATTTTGAAGAAACTGCTGAGTTAGGAGTACCTGATGAGCAGGGGTGTTGTCTTGTTTGGTCGTTTCTCATGCAATGCTGGAAGGAATTTTGTTCTCAAAACATTTTCATATGAATTAGCTGTAGCAGTTGTACACAATGCGTGAGGATTACGCCTTCGTTGTCTCAAAACATGGCCACCATAACTATCTCAGCAGAAGCTGTGACTCGAAATTTTTTCGATAGCGGTGAATCAGTGTGTTTCCATGGTGAAGATTGGCGTTTCGTTTCGGGGTGAAAAAATGGAATCCATTTCTCATCCATCGTCACAACTGATAAAGAGAAAGCACCATTCATTGCTGCATCACGTGTCAACATCTGCTGAGAAATTGCCACTCGCGCGGGCTTGTGTTCGTCGGTCAGCATTCGTGAGACCCGCCTTGAAGAAACTTTCTGCATTTTCAACTCATCATGCAAAATGGACCTCACGGAAATGCCAAATTAGAGGAAATATCACGCACACCTAAGCGACGGTCTTCCACACGAGCAATCATGGCTTCCGTCCAGCTGGTTCTTGGTCGAGACTGCTTCGGTTCATTCTCACATAATTCTCGAATTTCTTTAAACTTTCACACCCATGAACGCATATTTTTAACATTCATAACGCCTTCATCACATATCTCATTCAATTGGCGATGAATTTCGATGAGTGTAAACTAAACTTCGTCATTTTAAGTATATGAAACCAAAGAAAAAGTTAGCACCGATCGGCCAATTTTACTGTCATTCGTTGTTGGGCCGTAATGTCACGCAGAGGAAAGCGGGGTGGACGATACATACGAGGGGCGATTGATAAATAAGGTCTCCATGGCTGTAACTTTTTTTTATTTGTTAACCGATTTTCAAAATTCTTTTTGTATCTTAAACTCACATTTGTCCTCTATGTAATGCACTATTCACTTTTCGACATAGCCCCCATCCCTTTCCACGCATTGCACCAACGCGTGACTAGTTGGATGAACCAGTCGGAGAGGAATTCCGGAGTTGTTGTCGACACCTGGATTGAATGGCAGCGTTTACCTCGCCGTCAGAACCAACTCATGTCCCTTGAGGGGCTCTTTCTTCTTTGGGAAGTGGTGAAAGTCGCAATGTGCAAAGTCTTTCATCTTCGAAACTGTAGGCGCTGCAACGTCTCAGGTGTGTGGTGACTCGTGTGCGGGCGGACGTTATCGTACTCCAGAAGAGGGTCCAAAGCTGCCATTCAATCCTGGTGTCGATTGAATGGCATTAAAAGTGCTTAAAAACATCATTTGAGCGAATTACTTGTTCGGGAAAAATATGTATTATATGCAAATCCGAAGCCTACTATATGCAAATAAAGTGCACAGATCTTTTAAGCTTTCGCATTAAATTCAATTAAATTAAATTCAGATGAATGTTCTCATGTTCCTAAACATCGAGAGGGGTTGGGTGCTCACTCAAAAATACGTTTACTTGACTTATTGTGGGGGGGGGGGGGGTAATTTGCGCGTTGGCCACGTCGATGCTAGTGTCTGATATTAAAAATTTAAGTACCGGTATTATTTAATTTTAAAGCACTCTGCTTTAGAATTTTTCGAGGTGGTAGTCTCCCACTGATAGACCTAACAAGTCGTATTGAAGATCTTGCTGGAAGTACGTCTGCTCCACTGTATTTAGTGTAATCATGGCATGATTTGAGATTGAATTTTTTAATGCGTTTAAATTTGTTCACCCAAAATTTTCAACATTTATCTTTTGGAAATAACAAATATTTTATGCGTTGCGAGTTTTGATTTTTCTAAGTAGTTTTAAATTATATTATATGCGGCAGCAGAAGAGCGTATTCCAAGCATTTCTCCTGCGCTGTCCGCTCGTCGGGTCTAGGAGTGACGTCACAGTTAGGTTGTTTGCAAATTTCCTCACTAGATCGCATAAGCAATCCTTGTTATTTTATTTTCCCTGGCCTAGGATAATGAATTTGGAAGGAATAATAGGGCACATAAAACTGTCTACACCGTTAAAATTTGATCGTGTTCGTACTAGTAGTTTCCGAGTTACGCATGCAAAACCGTAACAGTGCTCACATGCGAGTACTAACAGTCTCGTGTTAGGAATTTGAGTGCGTAAGTCGGAAACTACTCGTTGGATTTAGATCAATTTTGAACGGTATACACAGTTGTATCTATTCTATAATTCCCCTAAATTTCTTCTTCCTAGATTTTATAGAACCTGAGTTAACTTGATCTTGGTGGCGGCATTTTTATTTCTGTTCATATCTCAGTTAACGTTCAAATTCAGATCAATGTTCATATGAACTGTTTTGTTTAGAGTCACCCATAGCTACCTCCCCTAAAAGTTTGTAAAAGTATTTTTGTGAAGGGCGTTCAAATTTGACCTGGACTATATATTTTATAAAACCAGGAAGCTACAAACACAGAAACGCATACACATGCACACACACCAGTTATTTCTCAAGAAACTCTCTTTGCTTCTCTACACATTTTTACAGCTTTCTGGGAGCATCTGGATAACGGTTCTGCAGAAATCTTCAGGCTGATGTCGAAACCACGACAGAACAGCCTCTTTCACTTCCTCATTAGAACCGAACCTCTGCCCTCCCAAGAATTCTTTCAATGGTCCAAAAAGGTGATAATCCCAAAGGGAGAGTTTCGAACTGTATGGAGGATGTGGTATGATGTTCCATTTGACTTCCGTCAGTGTGTCCATAGTCAGTTTGTCTGTGCGGTCTGGCATTGTTTTGCAGAAAACAAATACCACTGGTAAGGAGTCCTGGTAGCGTTTTCCTTAGTGGCGACTTCAGGGACGTCCTCAAAATTTCACTAAGTAATATGGTGCATTTATGGTTCGCCGTTCTCCCAGAAAATTTACATGACTGATACCCTTAAAGTCCCAGAATATATCGCCATCATTTTCGTTGTCGATGGCGTCATTTTGAATTTCCTGGGTCGTGGTGAGTCTGCGTATCGCCACTTCATGGTCGCACGCTTACTTTCAGGAGTACGTTGATGAATCCATGTCTCGTCAGTAGTCACAACACGCCTTAGGAAACTTTAATCTTCCCTGTCAGAGTTGCTTAGGGACTTATCTGACACAGATCTTGTTGAATTTCAACTTATCATGGATGATGGTCTCTACATTGCCAGTGCTGATGTTCAATAATGAAGCCAATTCTAGGACATGAATCCGCCTGTTGCCTCTTATCAGCTTATTTGTTCGTGCGATGATGCCATCTTTGAGAGCAGTTGCTGGCCTTGCCATATAAGCTTCATTGCCGGTAGATTTTCCGCTCTATTTCAAACTTTTGGCACCAAACAAAGACGGCTGATCGAGACACTCATGATTCCGTGAACTGTCTTTCAAGTCTCTGATGAATTTCAGTTGCTCCCACACCTTCGCTGTGGAGAAACTTGATGATTATTCGTTGTTTAATTTTGGTCAACATATCGCTGTCCGCCATTTTGTTTAAGGAAACAATCAGTTGTCATGGCAACCGGATGAGTTATATTGCATTTCCATTGCAGGCAGTAGTTACCATTCCACCAATGAAACTTTAGATTTTTACAACAATGAAATTTACAAAAAATAAAGTCCAAGTCAAACTTGAACGCCCCTTGTAATTGGAATCGAGTAACGAATTCAAAATTAGGACAAATATCTTCAAAATATACAGAGTGTTTCTAACTTATGTTCCGTTTTATACATGTTTATTACTCAAAAACTATTACAGATTTTAACGTGATTTTTTTATTCACATAAAAAAACAAACTCAAAAAGTTTCCTAGCATGCCTTTTTAAATTTCAATGTGGCCCCCATTTATGGCGTGAAGGACGTCAAAGCGAAACCCGATTTCCTCCCATGTTCGGGCTAGCATTTCGGGGATGCCTTCAGCGCTTGTTTCAATTATTCTGTTCTTGAGAGTTTCAATGTCATCAACGTTGGTCATGTACATTCTGTCTTTGACATATCCCCAGAAGAAAAAAATAGAGGGTTCGCATCGGGTAAAAAAAATCCCTTGGATTGGCCCCTCCCTTCCAATCCATCGTCTTGGAAAGTTCGTATCAAGGCACTGCCTAACTTGCAGGCCCCAGTGAGGAGGTGCTCCATCTTGTTGAAAGAATATGTCGGGCTGCAGTTCCTCCACCTGTGGAATCAGATAACTACCAGCATATCTAGGTAGGTTGCAGCGGTAATGGAATCTTCAGCGAAAACAAAGGTCCGATTACTTGATCATGCATTAATCCGCATCAAACATTAACCTTTGGGCTGGCACGTATATACTCCCTTAATACGTGGGGTTTTGTGAGCCCCAAATGCGTCAGTTTGCTGCTCCGGAAGTATGGAAAGTTACCTCATCAGAAAACAAAATGTCCTCAAGGAAGGTGGGATGATTGTCGATTTTTTGGAGGATATCCTCAGCAAACTTCTTACGCTTCGGTCGGTCATTTGGCTTCAGTTCATACATCATCTAGATTTTGTAGGATGCAAGACGAAGGCGGTGCTTCACTATTTTATGTACGGATATCATTGGCATATCCAGTTGACGAGCCGCTTGGCGAAGTGATTTACGAGGAAAACTATCGAAAACCTCCATGACCTTTTCTACTGTGGTGTCGCTGAAAGTCTACCAGCACCGTTTTTGCATAACAGGCTGCCTGTGTTTAAAATTTTTCATGCCATAGCTTAATTGACTTTTATGATTTGGAGGATCCTTTTTAAACTTTGTTTTGAACATTCTCTGAACTGTAATCATTGACCTGATTTCCGCAAGCCATAACACGCATTGAGCTTTTTCTTGAACACTCGCCATTGTTTACTGGGTGTCACAATTTTAATTAAATTAATTGTTAACTTAATTACTTAGCAGATTATCAAGTTGTGATACAGGAGAGACAACGGGAGATAATATAAATGCTTCAAATATTTTTATTCAGAACAAATTTCGTGCGAATAAACTTGAAGAATTATTTACAATCATGAACTTTCTGAATTAATTTTCTTCAGTAGGTTGCATGTATGATTGCCAATATATTAAAGTCAAATTTCAAATATCATATGGAATACAAAAAATTTAATGGAACTCACTACCATTATTTGAATACAAAAAAGTTCGATGGAACACGTCACTTCCAGTGAAGTTTACGGCGAGGAATACCGTAGATGGGATAGCCTTTGTTTCGGGACGGGGTCGTTGACCTACAGCAACGGCAGGATAGGCTGATCTTCCTGAGGATACTCTGCCTTAGGAGCCGAGCCTGTTCTTCTGCGTACGGCTGGGTGCCGAATCTGGCTACCGCTCCAGGTAAATGACGTGGCGTAGAAGGAGGCAACCGTCTTACGGGATAACGGCGACTATACAATTTGGACGATCCGAAGGCGGGCACTGAAAGGAATGTAAATCACAGGCATTGGCACTAGCTTGGCCATTATGAATTAATTTTACATCCAATTCATGTGAAACACATGTATCAAATAAAATGATGCTACCAAACGCCGACACGCTGCCTTCCAAGCGCGGTAGGCCGATTGAGGCCATATCGACGCTACCAGCTAATCGAGTAAATGCGCAGGGATGACGCTGGTCCTGGGGGTCCTCCGGAATCGTAGAATTAATATTGGAGATAAGGGGCGAAACTTCTGGCTCGGTCCACGTCAGCTGGGCGAACGCTTCTGACCACTCGTCTTCCAACAAGGTGGCCTTCTCAGCTGGCGGGTCGATGGCAGGCAGCGAGCAGTTAAAGTCTAACTGCACTCGAGCGAGGAAAGTCTGGTGGGATAAGTTAAAGTCCAGCACTAAGCCTTCCAGTATAGTTCTTTCATAATGATAGGGCTTCAGCTTATGATAAGAGTTACTGGCCTGTGTACGGGAAACTTTAGCAGAGCACTTCGTTTCCTTCATGCGCACATCGGCGGGAGGGCTGCGGCGTCGCTCTCTTGCACGTCGGCTCGAAATTCTCTGCTGATGAGGGCTGCTCCGCACGACATTTCTGCGCACTCCATTTTTGCCGGACGGTTAGAAGAAGCGTGTTGCTCGGCGCGAAAACACATGGGCGTTCTTTTCCAAATTCGAAAAACTTCCTCCTTCAACGATGCACTCGTGGTCCTCACGGGGGGGGGGGGGGGGGGGACCCTTGCTCGCTGAAATCTTGCAACTAGCTTTCCTTTCTTCCTTCGGAGCACGGCTGGCTAAAACGTCCTTTGGCCCAAGCCGCACCTTCACTTTCCTCTCCTTCTATCCTGAAGACGCACAAACTTTTTCTCCCCTTTCGTCTCGCTTTCTGTCCCTTTTAAAACATTGCTCCTGACGACTCACTTCCTTCCCCCGCCGATCGACCAATCCCTCGCTCTTCCTCTCGGTTTCTCCGCGGGATCATCGACTCTTCTCGGCGGGGTCCGTGCGCTGATTCTTATACTCTTTTCTTTTCCTTATTTTCCTTGTCATCTTCGTTTTTCCTTTCTCGTCCGAAAAACGAGGTGACATGTTCCCACCGCCGAATCCGCGACGATCAAATTTTGCATCGTTCGCGGCCTTTTCCTTTCTTCCAACTTCTTTCCTTTGGATGGCCGCTTTTTTCTATTATCCGATGCCATCTCTTCTGATTGTTCCTGTACATAATAAAAGCAAACATTATTCATATCATTTAGTTGCCTTTTCTTAATATGTTCTTGCGAATTTAAAACATTTTTCCTTCGCCAATTTTCTTCCCCATAATTATTTCTATCTTTTACGACTGACATTCCTTTATTCATATCCTCTTCCTTATTCACGATAAATTTATACTTATCCTTTTGCTTTTTTCTTTCTTTGAAAACCCCCTCCGATGATAAAAATTTTGCATTACACTCTCTTCTCTTTATCTCTTTAAGGGTTTGCCTTTGATTATCACTATATCTTTTATATTTTTTCCCATAAAATATTAATGTTTCATATTTTCGATTTACTTCTTTATTCTCACTCCAATCTTGTCTCGAAGTTAATGGTAAAGTTTGCCTTTCTTCTTGCTTCCTTTCAAGAACTCTATTTTGCTTTTCTTTCTCTCTTTCTGTGAGCGCAGCGGTCTTCCTTGAATTTTTTTCCGAAGTTTAGGCTACTGTCCACTGTTGTTTGCAATTTTCCAACTTATTTAATTTTTTCTCTATTATTGCGAGTCTGCCAAGAATTTGTTTTAACGGATCATCTTTCCTATCGGTACCTTCTGTTTGATTTCTTTCGCTAAGATTATCTTTCATCTTAAACTTTCTTCTCTTTCTAGTCCTCTTCCATATTCTCCTTTTTATGAGATTCTCTACTTCTGATTCTTCTGCTGAAGCATCTTGAGAATTTCCGTCTTCCTCTCCAAGAAATCCTACTTTATTGGGAGCCACTGGCGTCGGACTTTTTCTACTCTGATCCTGCCTCCCCTCTACATGCACTTTCATTACGTCTCCTCTTCCAATTTCAGAAGCTTTCTTATCTTCTAACATTTCAACGAAACTTTATCGTGTAAACTTCTGGAGACCCTTTTCCTTTAATTGAACTTCGCAGTTATTAATTTCTCTACTATACCCCGTACTTGTATCCGCCTCGGACTTTCCTGTGTCTATTTCTTCACAACTACCTTCTTCATCTCGGGTAATTTTAAATTTCTTTAGTTCTGTCCTTTGATTGCTTATCCATTTATCCCCATCCGCTTTACCGGTTCCTGTCTTCGCTATTTGCTTTATCTTCTTTTCGACAGCAGTTTCCTGCTAGCTATCCCGGAATTTCGGAGTAGACGCAATCTCGGCAGTAATGGCCTCTTTTACAAACAATTGGTTTTTGTTAAACAATATAGTTTTAATTTCTTTTACCAAGGTAATATTTTGAGCCCCTTGGAATTCCTTCTTACTCCTGATTATTTTTAATCTCCTAATTTCTTCGCTTTCTTGCCTGCCCCATGGAACTAATTCTTCATTTTTCTTTTGAACTACTAACTCCAACATTTGCGTTCATCCTACGTGAAAAATGTCAATTTCTCATTTGCCGTATGGGTATGGATTGCACGGTTTCCCATAAACAGTTCCGCATCGTGGCGATATCCATATAACCCGCTGCATGAGCTGCCGACAACGTCACTGATATTTTATAGGCGCATTTTAATTTGCTCTCCTTAATTATATCTTTAAACTGTCGGATTTCTTCCATTAATTCCTCGTGGGCAGTTTCATTTAAATTTACTTTTTCTTTAGTATTATTAACTTTATAATTATGTTGATTATTTACTTTTTTAGAAACTTCTTCCAAAGCTTTATTATTCTGCCATAAATCTTTTTCTTTGAAGACTTCATCGTCCCCTTAAATTTCTTTGGCTTCTTCCAAACTTAATGATCCACATGTTATTTCTATGTTATTTCCTTCTACTGAGCCTTTATTCTTTTGTTTAACTAAATCTTTAGCTTTTTGCACTTCTTTAGTTACTCCATTTCTGACTTCACTTAAATCATTAATCTCTACTTCTCGACAACGAGGGTTTTCTTCCTTATTACTTTCTCTAATATTAACTTCTTCTCTATCTGACCCCTTCTGACTCAAATCAACCCTTCGTTCTTTTTTATGCCGCCTCTTGCATTTCCCTTGCTTGTGTTCCACTAATCCCTGCTTTACCTTGGCTTCTTTCGCAATTAATGTCCCATTAATTTCTATATTTGAATTATCTTTAGTAGTCAACTTCATCGAAGTTTTGTAACCTTCGTTACGCTCAATTTTTATTTTACTACTTGATAATTGCCTCTCCGTCTGTTTCATTACTTCCCTTAATTTCATTTTTTTTCCGCACTTTATTTCTACTCGAATATCTTTAGCTAGACTACTTAAACATGCATTAACTTTATCTTCCTCCCTCCAATTCTTAACGGAGTTAATTAATTGCATCCATCCTTTATTATATTCCTCTATGCTTTTAACACTCTGTCTGCTAAAGTGCTCTTTTCTTAGCCAACTTTTCAAATCCTCTTCTTCCATTCTTATTTCTTATTAACTATTATGCTCACCTCCTGTAGCTTTCAAATGCTTCTTCCTTAACGCCTTATACCGTCAAACACTGTCCTCTTTGCTTCTTTTCCTTCTTACTAGCTCCGCCTCGCTCCTTGATTCGACGAGAATCCTACAATGGCTTGACGGACTACCGAAGGCGACGTAGTTCTGATGCGTTGAGTCGACCGTTAATAAATAGAATGATATTTTCAATTGAAGTGAACTTCTCCTTAGTGCTAAGAACCAAAAAAACAAATTAACCAATGTTCGTTATCAAGTAGTTGCTTAATTATCGTAATTGGCAATGGAAGATAATTTCTTATTCTTTATAAATGGCTGAGTTATCGAGGACGTGGTGCTCACCGTTTCTGCATACAAAGCTCTGCCTCCCTCCTGTCACAATTTTAATTAAAATAATTGTTAACTTAATTACTTAGCAGAATATCAAGTTGTGGTACAGGAGAGACAACGGGAGACAATAAAATTGCTTCAAATATTTTTATTCAGAACAAACTTCGTGCGAATAAAATTGAAGAATTATTTACAATCATGAACTTTCTGAATTAATTTTCTTCAGTAGATTGCATGTATGATTGCCAATATATTAAAGTCAAATTTCAAATATCATATGGAATACATAAAAGTTCGATGGAACACGTCACTTCCACTGAAGTTTACGGCGAGGAATACCGTAGATGGGATAACTTTTGTTTCGGGGCGGGGTCGTTGACCTACAGCAATGGCAGGATAGGCTGCTCTTCCTGAAGATACTCTGCCTTAGGAGACGGGCCTGTTCCTCTGCGTACGGCTGGGTGCCGAATCTGGCTACCGCTCCAGGTAAATGACGTGGCGTAGTAGGAGGCAACCGTCTTATGGGATAACCGCGACCTATAAAGGTTGGACGATCCGAAGGCGGGCACTGAAAGAAATGTAAATCACAGGCATTAGCACTAGCTTGACAATTATGGCTTAATTTTACATCCAATTCATGTGAAACACAAGTATCAAATAAAATGATGCTACCAAACGCTGACACGCTGCCTACCAAGCACGGTAGGCCGATTGAGGCCTCATCGACGCTACCTGCTAATCGAGTAAATGCGCAGGGATGACTCTGGTCCTGGGGCGCGTTCTTGGACATGATGCTATCGAACGATCGCAGCGACGTATGCAAGCGCGCTTGCGATTATGGTATAATCTTGATACTGGCAATGCAAGTCCAAGAACGCCTGCTATTGCATGCGATTGGAGATCGTAGAAACATGCTGCGTAAAGTCGATTAGTCACTCCTTCATTATTAGCAGTTGATCGATTACACATTTTACTGCGAATGCACAGAAGCATGTAAATTCAATCACGTGGATTTTACGCGCGTAAAACGGAATATGGCTGTTAAAGATTACCAGTTAGCGTTACTTAACCTGCTTGAAAAAAATATCACCGTCAGTGGCTGAAAATATTCTCGAGCAAAACACGCAAATATTGCAAGCTCACTTACAAATGGTAGAGCAGATGAAAAAAAAATGAAATTCTAGAAAAAATTTCAAATACTTTGACTAAGGTATGCATTTTCATTGCATATTCACAAAGGAAAATTTTATGCAGTAGTTCATTATTTAATTCAATATCTTTTGTTTATTATATAGGGACTTGAATATTGGAGCTTAAAAGAAAATTTTTCCAATTAAATAATATTTAAAAAAAAAATGTATGTACAATCAGCTATACTACTATGTTCTTTAAAAAACGTTAAAACTAAATTGTTTAAAGAATTTATTATCAGTGTTTTATTGTCTTTAATAATTACTCAGTTTGCTCATTTCTCATTGTAAATGCAGTGAATCCAAAGAAGGTACTCTTGAAAAAGTCAAAGGAGCCTAAGCACTCCTTGGGGCACTTTACAGAGTCAAAGAAAATTATTTTTTCCATAATTAAAAAAAATCATATAGGAACACATCAAGAAAATGGCAATTTTAAAATCAGATTTTCATAGCTTCCTAAGTACTTATATTCAAAATACTATCAAGTTCTTTCACCCAAATAAAATTTTACTTATCACATGGAAACATAAGGCAAAGTGACAGGCAAATTCTGTCACATGGAATGTAGGAGCAGTGTTCCAATTATAAGTATGTTTTTTTGGATATTCAATTTAAAAAATTCAGTACTTTTGTTTTTATCAATAACTTATTTATTAAATTACAACATTTAATCTATTATAACACACGTTCAACTTATTTTTTCATTGTATAAGAGAAGGAATGGTATGATAATCAATAATAAATTAAATTGGTAACTTAACAATTTTTTTATAATTCTTTTATTAATTAAATAAAGATTTGTTTATTTGAGCTATTTTTTTCATTTCATTGTTCCTTGAATTAGTCCTTCTGAAAAGAAATATATATAAAAAAATAAGTAATTGTTCTGTTATGCATATACAAAATTTCTTCAAAATTATTAGTCTGAATATAAATGTTATGCACATTAGAAAATGCAAACCAAATTTGATTTTGAAATCTTAACTGTCATTAAAATGTAAAAAAGTCATACATCAAATCTTTGCTGAATTAATTGGGCCCTGGTTCTTTGCCTTTGAGCCAAAATTGTTCCACTTGATGTTTCATCTATTTAAGCACTTGGGGCTGCTTCACAGAGCTCCTGATCAGTTTCATCATCGTTGCTATCTTCAAGTCTTACATTGCAAGTTATACAGAGGTTGTGGAGAATGCAACAGGCAGTAATGATGTTGGAGGCTCTATCTGGCCTAAAATGCAGTGTACGATAACCCTGCAAACAGCGAAAGCGCGTTTTCAGCATTCCTATGCATTGTTCAACAACAATTCTGGTTTTAATGTGAGCCTTGTTGTAATTCTCCTCTGCTCTCCCGTTTGGATTTAAAATTGGTGATAATAGCCATGGTTCCAAGGGGTAACCAGAGTCTCCTAAAATTCCAAGACATGAATTGTTATACTTCAGAGCTAGGAAACAGTAAGTGAACATTTCTTGTATTAAGATACAGAAGTAATTACCCAGTAACCATTCACTGCCAGTTAAGTTTTCTTCTACAAGGAGCTTCATTAGTGAACGACTCCAAATAAATGAATCATGGCAAGCACCGGGGCTGGTGGCATCAACATAGATTATCCTCCTTTCATTGTTACAAATCTAAGCAGGACAAAAATACAGTAAAATTTTTTTAAAATATAAGAGCACTTCTATCCAATATAGTTAAACTTGCAGTTTGTAAGATAGGAAATCAATGAAATAAAATTAAATATAAATTTCCATGATTTATCACATGTAAATTTAAGGGCAAAATGACACATTCTATATGGTAGGGGCACTATTCCAATAGTATGGAATGCTTAAATAAAATGAAATATTTAATAATTTAAAAACTGTATGAGTTAGAAGCTGAAGACGAGAATAATAAATTCATTATTATGAAAGTCTTGAATTGGGATTGTATGGTGGTGATTTTGCACTACCTTTCATTTACTTTCTGGACAAATTATTTATTTCAATAGAAAGAGGAAATTAGAAGATTATATATTTCTTAGGGATTTTATATATTTTTTAAGGCTAGGTCTAATTCTCCTCCATGGTGCAATTGGGAACTGCTTGAAAGAACATTCAAATAGGTTTCCTCTCATTTAATGATAAGAGTTTTTAGTATTGAGGTAACTGAATATCATACTGAAGCTTCTCAGATATCAATTTATGATTATAATAATTACTTAATAACTAAAATGTAACCGACAAGAAAACATTACTCCCAATTTATATTCAGTTATCAGTTGAAAATTATTTATAAATATAATTTATAAGAAATTGTCTGTTAATAACAGTAAGTAAAGTTAATGGGACATTTCCATGTTGTGATCCATATTCATAAGAGCCAAAAATTAAAGCATTAACTTTGTTTACTGTTATTAACAAACAAATTCTTATTTTTAAAAAAAATTTCAATTGAATAGTGGATATAATTGAGAGTAATGTCTTCTTGTCGATTATATTTTATTAACTAAGTGATTATTATAATCATAAATTGATATCCGAGAGGCTTCAGTTATACAACTCTTGGACATAAGTATTTAATAACGATAAGCTCTGTGTTTCAAAATACTTTTATTCACATAATTCACTAATTTAGAAACAAAATAAACCAATAAAATTTAATACAGAAACAAAAAAAATAATTTTTTATAATATTAAGTGAACTTTTCTGCTCATTAACAAAAACTTAGAATGTGACAGTAAATTAAACATATTCAAAGTTGGACAAAAATATTTAATACTAAAGCTGCCTGGACAAAAGTATTTAATATCTTAACAAATCAATCAATATTTTAAGTACTAACTAATAGTTAGTATTTTGTGCAACCATGACTGCCGTAACTCGCCGTGGCACTCAGTTGTACTAATTTCTTGCCAACTATCTCGGATTGCAACTCGCAATTCGTTCAAATTGGTAGGATGTTTAGAATCAATTAATTTTTTGAAAATCAACCAAATATTTTCAATGACTATTCGCTGGCCAAGTCATTGTCGGAATGTTGTGGATTTCTAAAAATTGTTTGACAAGTCCTGCACGTTGGCATGAGGCATTGTCATCTTGAAAGATGAAAGTATCATCATCATCAAAAAAATCATCTAGAGTTGGAATCAGAAAGCGATCTAGTATTTCAATGTACACATCTTTTGTCACTATTGTTTTAAGGATACACAAACGACCAGGGCCTTTAGCCGTTATACAACCCCAAACCATAATTCCTTGCTTAAATTTTTGTGTACCTCGTATACAGTCATCATGCAACTCTTCGCCTACTCGTCGCCACACATAAACTTGACCACCATCTCCAAGTCGAAGACACACACGGGACTCATCTGAAAAAATAACGTTTTTCCAGTCATCTTCGGTCCAGTGTTTTTTGGCTTTGGCCCATTTGTAACGATCCTGCTTCTGACGACGTGACAGGTGAGGTTTTATTTTGGCTACCGCTCGCTTAAAACCCATTTCGGATAGACGTCTTCTGAGAGTACGGCTTGGTGTATGGGCCTGGTATTTCTTCCACTCTATATTCATCTGTTTAGACGATGCTTTGCGCATTTGTAGGGAGATTTTCTTCAAAGTCTTATCCTGTCTTTTTGTAGCGATTCTTGGACGACCACTACGTGTCTTGTTTGTCAGTACTTTTTCGCTTCGAAAACGCTTTATAGTGTTAGAAACTGTTCCTTGGCTGCATCCTACAATGGTTGCAATTTTTTTGGGGGTTTTGTTTTCTTTACACAATGTAATTACGATTTTTTTTTGCATCTATGGAAAGTTCGCGTGTTTTACCCATGACTGTGTTGTTTCAATTGCAATATTATAGGGAAAAACATTTTTTGCTGGGTTTTTTCATTAACATGGTCAAATCCATTTGATTGTAGAGGTAGTTAAGGATATCAGTTCAGCAAAATTAGAATATTAAGAAGTATTAAATACTTTTGTCCAAGCAGCATCAGTATTAAAAAATTTTATCCAGTATAAATTTAACTTCATATTTTTTTATTATTTAACTTGTTACTACTAGATAACGTTCTTAATGTAAATTTGGAAAGAATCATGCCTTTTATCAATGCGTAAATTTTTGCTTAATTTTTAGTTTGTTTATTAAGTAGAGGAAGAATGAAGCTACTTATTGTTTTCATAACGTCCGTCTGTCTGTCCGTCCGTCCGTCCCCTTTATAATTTCCGCACTTTTTGACGTAGCAGGTTGACATTCAGAATGTAGCTTACTATGGGCATGTGCACCTTCACTATTTAATTTGGTTTTGATTGACCCACTGGGGGCGGAGTTTTGGGGGCGGAAATTAGAGGGGACCAAAAGGTCTACGCGTATTTATGCATATAAAGGAGTGAAATTCGGTATGCAGATTCCTCTAAGCAAAATCAACATTACTATATAGATTGGACAAAATTGTCTCAATAGGGCCGGAGTTGTAGGGGTGGTAATCACTTGGTCTTAAGAAATTTATGGCAACATATATGGTGTAATATATCACTCGATCGAAAATAATGAGAAAGGAAAGAAGATAGGGTTATTTTATATTTTCTAAATACAAGGTTCGAAAAAATCTATTTTAACTGAAAAAATGGGAGGATTAAGAAGTGCAGATGCAAGAATAAAAAAAATTTGAAGATTGGTTTTGTTAGAAATTTTGGTTAACAGCAAATAAGTCAACTTATGCTGAGTTGAATGCGGTACACTAAGGCGCAAAAAGCAGCAGCAAAGACAGTATCAGCAGCTAAAGTCAAGGCATGGGAGAAGTTCGGGGAGAAATTAGAGGCAGACTGTGGTTCGGCAAACAACGTATTCTGGCAGATCGTGCGCCGCCTCTGTGGAAAGAAGTCTCTTTCATCACAAACCATTAAGAGTTCAGATGGGAAACTTCTAAAAACGGAGGAGAGCGTGTTGCATAGGTGGAAGGAATACTTTGCATCTCTTCTTAATCCGGTGACAGCAACAACTGAGGCACATAAGGTGCACTTTGGAGCGGAGAATAGTCACGGTAGTATCAGTGAAGCAGAAGTCAGATGGGCAATTAAGTCCCTGAAGACTGGCAAAGGTGCAGGTGATGATGAAATCCAGTCCGAGATGTTAAAGGCCTTAAATCAGGATGGTATCCTGTGGCTGACTCGAGTGTGTCAGGTAGCTTGGATATCTGGACAGGCCCCTAAGCAATGGCAGACAGGAATTGTGATCCCTATCTTCAAAAAGGGAGATCAGAGAGATTGCAACAACTATCGAGGCATCTCTTTGCTCAGCATTCCTGGGAAAGTGTACGCTAAGTGTCTGGAGAAGAGAAGTCCGGAAATAGTCGACTCCAAACTATTGGGGAAGCAGTGTGGTTTCCGACCTGGCCGAAGCACGACGGATCACATTTTTGCTCTAAGGCAAATCTTTGAGAAACCCTGGGAGTATGCAAAAGAGTTCTACGCTTGCTTTGTGGACCTCGAAAAAGCATATGACAGAGTTCCTCGGGAGAAGCTATGGCACGTGTTGCAAGAGTATGGAGTGGATGGGCAATTACTGAATGCTATCATGTCTCTGTACGAATGATCTGAGATGTGTGTCCGGATAAATGGCATTAAGTCAAGACCGTTCACCGTGGGTGTTGGACTCCGCCAAGGGAGCGTACTGTCGCCCCTCTTGTTCATTATCTTTATGGACTGGATAGACAGGGGCAGCCGAGGCGATGAGCGTGTTTGTGTGGGCGACTGCCTGGTGGAGAGGTTGCTCTTTGCTGACGACCTTGTCCTTTTGGGGGTGATGTACTGTCCGCCCCCACAGTGCATCGGCTGCAACTCCTTCTCACCGGAGCCTGGATCTGATGTGAGCGGTGGGCGACAACCTGCGGTCTGGACTACAATACAGATAAATTTGGCTGCTGTTGCGTACCTCTACGCCCTCTACTGTATTAAATTTTTTTTTTCCGTCTTCGACGTTTTACGATAGTCTTTTCTGCGATCTTTATCTCTCTGCGCAGTCTCTTCCAACGTCGTGTTTCTATCCCTCCACGACTTATCGATATTCCTGGCTTATTTACCCTATGACTATTGCTGCTCCCATGTTTATCGGAGTAAGTTATCCGCTAACTTTATACCTAACGCTTTACTATGTTTTAAACGGAGGTTACCGTATTCCCCCTCCGCGTTTTTTTTTATAAAGGGATTACTCGACGCGTTCGGTTAGCGTCAATTTTACAGGTTAATGATAATTTTCGCCTGGGAAATTAAAGATGTCAATTTTTTCTTCGCGTCATTTCTTTTTCTTGGGTTATATTTTGATTACCGTTTTAAGGCGAGTTTCCCCATGTCTTTTGACTTCTATTGGGATGTCACTCGTCTTGGGAGGTTATTCCCATAGAAAATTTTACTTTGGTCGCTTGAGGATCTTTTGACTATATTAATTTTTCCGTCAAGGCTTTTAGTAAAGCGTTTGGAATTCTTATGTTTACCTATTTCCGTTTATTAGAATTATTTCGTGCGTGAGCTCAATGTCTTCTCTTGTCGTCTTTTAATAATGACGTGTTTTTTAAAAATGATATCTCCCGTTTGCTTTTTCATTCTTTTTTGATTATTTAATATTCTTCTCTCTCTTTTCCGTACCTTATTCCTGTTTTCTTTAGAACGCGCTTTCAAGAACTTTTAGATTTTGAGAAACCTTTGTTCCTTTTTTCAGTATAGTTTTTTCGTGATTTAAAAAATTTAATTTCTAGGTGAAATTTTAAATTTTATTTTTTTTCTTTAATTATCTTTTCTTCCCCTGAGGTTCGACGTCACCGCTATTGTTAATAGTTTCACGTTTTTCTTTGTTGCCATTGTTCTGTCGTCGTTATATTACATAGCTCGTTTTCTTGGAGCAAACTTATCTTTTACTTTCCAAGAACTCGGAAATTCTATCACGCGGTACGTGATATTTTTAAATATTTTTGTTTATTCTAGTAGGTTTGCTGTTAACTAAAAATGGTAAGTTCAGGGAGTATCAGCTCGGTCTCGGAATCGACTACATCAGCTCCTCTCCCATCCATAGTTTGAGAAAGTGTGTTGTGCGTTCGCCTCCCCCTGGTGTCTCCTGGGGGAGGTCTGCTTTCTCCTTAAAAATCTAAAACTTTCCTGATATCAACCATGGATCGCATGGTTGATATGATTGCCGACGGCCCCTTTGCCGTCGGCATGTTCATGAAGGAGCTATACGCTAAAACGCGTATACCTCCGGTTCTTCCGTCGGGTCACCCCGCTGTGACTGTTCTGCAGAGGCTTTCTTCGACAGAATCGAAGATGCTCTGCAGGCAACAGAATATCGCAGACCGAATTGTCGATGCGTTCTTCATCAAGGTTGGACAAAACACCGTCCACCTGAGCTACGCCGAACCCGGATACGTTCCAGTTCTTATCGGGGGCGCATCGCCACTGATGGCTGAGAAATATCTCCGAGACTACATGTCGGACTATGGGGTGGTGCGTAGAGTTTCGTACCCCCTGCACCCAGATTCTCCTCTTCAGATGACGGGCGACATCGTAGTCTTCATGGAACTCCATAGAGACATTCCTTCGAACCTTGTGATGCGTGGATTAACCGTCTCCGTGTCGTACAAGGGCCAGAGGCAGTGCTGCTGGTACTGTAAAAAGACTTCTCATGTTCGAAAAGACTGTCCTCTCCTTCGGAAATGTGATTTCTGCCACAAGACCGTGCACAAGTTCCACCAGTGCCAGGAGAGGTCAGATGCCCTATCAGCAGCCCCATCGCCTCAAGGAATGTCGTCCCAGCAACCAGGAAAGATGACTTCACCGGCCAAGTCAACTGAGCCGAGCAGAGCAACAGCGCCTTGTCCTCTACCAAGGACGTCGAAGACGACCCCATCGTTGTCGTCACCTCCTCCTTCATCGGGGAAATCAAAGTTGGCCCCACCATCGACGCCTTCTTCATCACCGAGGAAGTCGAAGGCGACCCCACCATCGTCGCCTCCTCCTTCACCAAGGATTTCGAAGACGACACCACCATCGTCGCCACGTCCTACGACTCCTGGGAAGGAGATGCCGACTCCCCTCCTCGGCCTAATGCGGTGCAAGAGACTGTTTCCTCTCGTGCACCTTCGCCTGATGTTTCCCCAATGTTGGAGGACTGCCACTCTGCTGAAGTCATCTTGGACGATTCGTTGTGCTCCGGGTCGGTGTTTGATGTGGAGGAGTTTCCAACTCTTCCTCCACCTGCTCTCACATCGGCATCGCAGCCTCTTCGAATCGCCTGTGCGCCCACGCCTGGTATTATTTCATCCTCTGCTGGGACTACCAAGCCATCAGCGTCTGCTCAGCGGGATCTTCTTGCGACGCCTAAGAGCCCTCGCAAGAAAAAGGCCCGACGACATCGTAGCAAGAGGGACGGGATTCCCATGTCCTCTTCATCTGAACGAGACAGCTGCGTAGACCGTCATCATCGCAGCCCCTCTTCCTCTTCGGGACGTGCTCGCTCCCCTAGACGGAAGACATCTGGGCCTCCTCCGTCATCCGTGAGGCTCAAGACTCCTTCAGATACAGGTCAGCCCCCGTCAGCCTAAATTCGCAGTGAAGGTCTTTTCCTTAAACGTTCGTTCCCTTGGTTCGTCTTTTAAGCAATCGGTTTTGTCATCGTTCGTTGCCCTGTACAGGCCAGATATCCTACTCCTTCAAGAGGTTAAGCTTGCTGCTTCGCAGCAGCTTGCTAACCTACCTGGCCTTCGCAGTCAATATCCATCTGCGCAGTTCTTCATCAACTCTTCTTCGCCACATGGACAGGGGGTTGCTACCATCATCTTCAACCCCTCCATTGTGGTGTCGAACTGCGTCTTTGACTGTGAGTGCAGGGTAATTTCTTTGGACCTCCTGCTATCTGGTCTCAAATTCCGATTGCTTAATGTGTACGCCCCGTGTTTATCAGCAGAGAAACGGACATTCTTTGAAGAACTGGACTTCTACCTGTGCTCGTCCTTGCCTGCAGTGGTTGCTGGGGACTTCAATTGCCATCCGGATGAGAACAACATCTTTTCATCTGGGTATGTCTACCAGCTGTGCCAGCGGAATGCACTATTCGATCTGTGGGCGTCTTTTTCCCATTCCAACCAAAGGGGGTCCACCTTTCACCAAGGGCCCTCTGTGTCATCAAGGTTGGACCTTTTCCTAGTAGACGCCACTTTCGCTGGTGCCTCTGGTTCCATGGAGGTCATTCCTTGCTCTTTTTCAGACCACAGTGCCATCAAGTGGTCCTGGAACCCTCCATTCCCTGCCTCCTCTGCAGGTACTACTTCGGACAATTGGTTCCTGAACGTTTCTCTGCTTGACATCGATAAATACAAGGGAATGTTCGTTCGGTTTGTGGAAAGACACCTTCACAACCTGCCTCCGTCGTTAGCTTCGTGGCTTTCCTTTAAATCTAAGCTCCGTCGCTTCTTTAGAAAGATTGGGTGTGATGCTGCTAGACGCAATCGGCGCCATCTCCTCATGCTGCAAGAAATCCTGCGCCTCCTCCGCTGTTCCATCCCGAAGGGGGCATATGCTGATGACATCCGCCAGGTGAAGAGCGAGATCAATGCTCTAATGATCCGCAAGGCCGCCGGCGCAGCTCTCAGGGCCAAACTGTCCTGGGCGTCTGACGTCCGGAATATGTCGTCAGCTGCGTTCGCTGAGGAGAGGCGTCGCGCCAACAAGAAGAGGTGCCATCGTCTGGTGGTGGAGAATGGGACAGTGGAAACCGACGCTGACATCTTGTCGGCTTTTCACTCCCATTTTTCATCATTTTTTGGCCACCCAGTCTTTCCATCCGACACCACGACGAATTGGATCGAGGCACTTAGACCTTTCACTGCGGATGCTGACCTGTCAATTACCCGTCCCTTTTCCGAAGATGAAGTCAAGAAGTTTCTGTCAATGGATGGCCGTCATCAGTCCAGCCCTGGATTAGACGGCATCCCGTATTCGTTCTACAATGCGACTTGGAAACTTCTTGGGCCTTTCCTGGTGCAAGTTTTCAACTCCATACTTAAGGACCCTTCTTCCATCACGTCGGACTT
Organism: Rhysida immarginata; assembly: GCA_023313115.1. NCBI lineage: Eukaryota > Metazoa > Arthropoda > Chilopoda > Scolopendromorpha > Scolopendridae > Rhysida > Rhysida immarginata. The sequence continues at coordinate 34,052 of JAHWFO010068253.1, forward strand.
TACCGCGGGGAGAATCATCTTACTCCCCAAGGTACCGAATCCTGAACTCGTCACCCAGTGGAGGCCTATTACTCTACTCAACACAGATTATAAGGTCTTCACTGGCGTGCTCCAGCAACGGCTAAAATGCTTCGCCGGCGAGTTCTTCGATCCGGGACAATCCTGCTCCATTCCATCTCGCAGGATGTCCGACAACATCATCACCATCAAATGTGTTATGGAGGAAGCGTGTGTGCGTCGTCAGACTCTTGCCGTCCTAAGTCTTGACCAGGAAAAGGCCTTTGACAAGGTGAATCACGTGTTTCTATTCCGAGTGTTTCACCATCTTCATCTTCGGAAATTTGCTACGATTATCTCAGCACTGTATGCTTCTGCCACGTCATGCGTGGCGATTAATGGCTCCAACTCGCCTTTCTTCGAACTCTCCAAAGGCGTTAGGCAGGGGTGTCCCATCTCTCCCCTCTTATACATTTTTTATTTGGAGCCATTATTACAATTTCTTAATCGCCACCCAGATGTCCGGGGATACGATTTGCCAGCTGCTTCCATCAACATCCGTACGCTGGCATACGCTGATGATGTAGTATTATTTGCATCTGATGCGTATTCCCTGGGCATCTATAAAGAATCTTTCGATCACTTTAGCACTTCGACGGGAAGTTCCATCAATCTCGTCAAGTCTAAAGGCATCGCTATTGGGAAATGGACAGTGGACTATCTTCAAACCTTCCCAATAACGTGGTGTGAGCAAATCACAGTGCTGGGATACGTCTTCTCCTTTCTACCCGACATGGACTCTCGTCACTGGCAGCAAGTTATCGACAAGTGTTTGTCTCGCCTTGGCAAGAACTTTCGTTATTCCACCTCGATGTTTGTCAAGGCGAGGTTCATCAAGACCCACATCTTGTCCCTATTGACATCGAAATGCCTGTTCGCCTTGCCATCTCCTCAACTTTTGAAGAAGGTGCACGGTGCGATTGCAGACTGTATTTGGGGGTATGCAGCAGCCCGTCATCCCCTTCGCCGGGAACTGCTGTATATCCCCTTCGAGGGAGGAGGCCTTGGCCTGCCTAACATCCGGCACTACCTCATTGCGGCCAGAATGGCTGCCTTGATCCGGGTCTTCCTTCTTCCCCCTCCCATCTGGGCCAATTTTCTGTTCCTGCACCTGCGTTTCTTCTTCAAGGTGAATGGGCTTCCAGTTCCCACTTCGCTGCCAGTGACAATCAACCTACGATCTCCTGGGTTCTACAACCGAATCCAGGGAGACTTAGCGACCTTTATTCAAGATCTGCGTCAGGTAGACCCACAAGACTGGGGGAGCCTACGTCTATCTTGGTTCTTCCAGCAGGCCGACCGGGGTGCGTCTTCTGACATCGTGCGCTGGCACCCCGAATATCCATGGTCAGCCATCTTGAAGGCCATCAAGTCCTTCGCCTTCGAGAGGACTGTTTTCAATTTTCAATGGCGTCTGCTGCACCATGGATTCTATACTCTCCAACGTCTACATCAGTGGGGAGTAGCCGGCTCTGCTGGTTGTTTGGTTTGTGGGTCTCCTGAATCCATCGACCATGTCTTTTTCGAGTGCCCGTTCGCACAGTCCATCTGGGATCGCCTTTCAAGACATTTTCATCTGACTGCCTTCTCCATCCACTCAGTGCGATTTCTGATGGACTACTCCACCGGTGTTGCTTATAAGCTGGACCTGGCCACTTCCATCGCCTTCATGAACAGGGAGCTTTGGCTGGCTCGTCAGCAACGACTTGCTGGTGTGCCTTCGCCAGCCTCAGCCGTCTGGAGGAGAGGTGCCTCCCATCTTAGGTCTTTCCTTCAGCTCGAGTGGCCACGGCTTGGCCCAGCTACGTTTCGGAGACGCTATTCGTCATCTCAGCGTCTCTGTAAGGTCATTGGAGGGGATACGATCAACATCTCGTATCTCTTCACCTTTCCCCTCAACATCGATGACCCACCGGTGAGCGGACGGGCCTCCTTTTGAGGCGTTTATATAGGCGGTGCAGCCCTTGAAGGCTGCCCGTACTCCTATTCGCATGTGCGCCTGGGCACCCTGCCTGTTTTATGATCTAAGGGTGCCCCTCTGGAGCCATACCACCGGCTCCAGTTCCGACAGCTCCTCTCCCATCTCTGGGATATTGAGATGGTTTTTCTGTCATCTGGTGTTAGTGACTTTTATAGTGCAATCTTGAGTTAAGATTTTATCAAACCACATCTGAGAAGCCTATAAGCTTTCTTTTTTTTAATTATGTGCGGTTCTCCGACATGAAGACGATCGTCACGGTTTTGGAACTTTGTTTTTTTTCGCCGATGTAGCGTTCGGCTAATCAACAGGCGTTCTTCAATTCGCCTTCCTTCTTTAGTTTGTTTGAATTTAATAATGTTTATTCTCGTCGAAGATTAGATGTGGTTCCCAGCGTCCTTTGGCTGTCTCCGTCTTACTGATGATATAGGAATGATGTCTTAGTTCGTCGATCGACTTGGAGTTGAACTAGAATATTCACAATGCAACGTGCAGAAGTTCATCAGGAAACAAATTCATTTTTTTTTTGGCATCAATGTTCTGATTTCGGTGATGGTTTAGAAAATCGACTCGTTCTTTTTGAACTTCTTCTGATTATTAATTTTTATTAATTTACTTTCTTCATGATTTTTTTAAATCCGTTTAATTGAGAATATTTTAATTTTTTTTTATTTCTTGATGATACTTAGATAATTTTGTTTTTGTTTTTCAGGACCTCGACCATGTTGTTCCCGTCTTACCCGATCGTCACCTCTCATGTCGTGTGTCTACCCTTTGGTCTGTCTTCCCTTTCCCGTATTTATTCCTCTTAGTGTTATCCCGTTGTTACTACACTAGCTTTATTTTGTTATCCGTCCTTCGGAGTCCTTGTGGAAGAGGTCTAATGGTTTGTTAATTATTATCTTAAGCTCTACCTTCCTCTTATGTAGAGTTGTGTATTAGAACACCTTATATTGTTTATTTGTTTTCAAGTATCTCTTAAGAATTTATGAAAACTTATTATTTTTTTATTTATTTCCAATAGTTGCTTTCTTTTGCTGTCAGTTTTTTTTTATTTTTGCAGTACAAGCATAACACCTCAACCATCTATTTGTATGACCCTCAACCCTGTCCGTGAATTACTTTTCGATTTCCACGGTATCTTCCAGTTACTCCTTCAGTATTTTCGGAATTTGGACTACTCCTGATTTGGACTAGATGTACTTTCTACTTCTTAGACTATTCCAGTTTTTCCGTTAGACGGTTTCCGATCTTGGGTTGTTATCTGCTGTCTGCTTCATCTAATTATTTTCTGTCAGCAATAAAGAAAATATTTATATGGATTTCTCTAGTTTTCTTTTCTGAAACGTTGTCTGGGGGTATTAATTTATTAGCTCTCGTGATCTGGGGTTAACGAATCTTATAGTTCGCGTTTTTCTTTGGCAATCTATTCATTTTGGGTTAACTGGGGGTTAACGCTATTTCTACTTGATTAACTTTTCTTTTAATCTTTATTTACCGGCTGGGGTTAGTTCAAGTGATTATTCCTATCATTCTGGGTTTTGATGATCATTTCGCCTTTTGTGTTCTTCTTAAGGGAAAGTCGGGATCTTTTATTCCCTTTGGAGCTCAACGTGACGGTAAACGCGACCTCTGTTTACTAGCACGTTACAGCTTTCTTTTTTTTCCATATAAATAATTTCTGCTATTTATAGAGTTGTCTTGTTTGGTAAGAGTGTTCTTTTGGTTTAGTTTATCACTATGGGTAGTTTAGGATTTTGGTTTTCAATGCTCATTAATCTGATTTTTTTTCCTGTTCTTTTTCCCTTCCTTTAGGAAGTACCTTTGTTGGAGGATTCCCTGCTTGGTTTCTTTTTGAGTTCTGCAGCGCGTGATGGATCTACTTTGATAATTTACCCAGATTAGTGGGTGGGTTTTATTTTGGAGCGCGCTTCCTTCCCTGTGAGAAGTTGGCTCTGCCGTTCGGATTCTGCGTATGGCTTGTCTTAAGGTCGAGTTTTTTGTGTGGCCGGTACAGCATACGATTATCCGAAAGGTTTTGTTTTGTCCCGGAATTTGCGCGGGGTTTTCTCTGCGAGGTTCTTTAAGGGATAGAGACAGCTTCGTGGGTTAGTTAGTGCATTTTGTTTGCTGCTCTGTTTCTTATGTTTACTTCCTAAATTTTTTTTTTCAGTAGTTATGTCCTTCATTATCCGGTTATGTTCCTTGTTGTGACATTGGAAGCCTGTAGGATGTCGGATTTTGAAGTACATCACTATTGTGTGGTTTTTTCGGCGGGAACTTTTCTATGAGAGTTTAATTCGGGTTTTGTGGGTTGGACCTCCTTTTACGCGTGATTTTTTTCCTCTGGGTCTTATTTTTTACTGGGTTTCTATCCTAAGCGAATATATTAATTCTTTCCTATTTCCCTTAATGGTGGGAAGGTGTTTATTTTTTGGAGCTCACTTCCTTCTCTTTTGAGGTTGGCTCTGCCATTCGGATTCTGCGCATGGCTTGTCTTAAGGTCTGGTTTTCCAGTGACCGGTACAGCATGCGATTATCCGAAAGGTTTTGTTTTGTCCCGGAACTTGCGCGGGGTTTTCTCTGCGAGGTTTTTTTGGGATAGAGACAACTTCGTGGTTTTGGTAGTGTGTTTTTCCTTAAGCTCCGTTTTGTGTGCCCCTTTTCTACATCTTATTTTTCAACAGTTATGTCCTTCATTTTTCGGTTATGTTCCTTGTTGTGGCATTGGAAGCCTTTAGGATGTCGGAATTTTGAAGTGCATCACTGTTGTGTGGGTTTTCGATGGATAAAAAATTTTCTCTTTGAGCTAAGTTCTCGTTTTTTAGGGTTGGGTTTCTTTTCGCGTGATAGTTCCGGTTACCTTAGTCTTTCCTCCCTTTTTCCCTCTTTTTTTTTTCTCGACGTTTGTCTGATCACTTTTTTGCGTCGGTTAAAGTTATTTGATTTTTGTGACTCTTGCCATAATGTTCGCGGTATTTTAGTCAAGTATTTTTTTTTAATTTCTTCATCTGAAATGATTATAGAAAAATTTTTTGATTACAAAAATTTTTTTTTTTTTGCGAGTGGAGGATGTTGCGTACCTCTACGCCCTCTACTGTATTAAAATTTTTTTTTCCGTCTTCGACGTTTTACGATAGTCTTTTCTGCGATCT
>JAHWFO010068333.1:1194-16211 GCA_023313115.1 Rhysida immarginata
CAACAACGAGTTATCAGACCTTATCCATATCTAGTGGGGGGGGGGGGAGGGGGTTCGTCTACCTCCGACTAGTAAACGATTAGATGCATGCTCACGGGACATGACCATTTGGGTTGATACAGAGTGTCCGGGTGCCTGTATAGGCTCATCAGTTGACACCTGTGCGAGACGTTCCAGCAGTAGCGTGGAAGCAATTGCCTCGTGAACGTACAGTACTGTAATCCGCACAACGGTTTCAATGCCGCGACGACGACAACGACAACCGTTCACGCCATTAACGGACTTTGAACGAGGTCGGATTATTGGCCTCTCCGAGGCTGGATGGTCAACCAGACGGATTGCTGTCCATGTGTCGCGGGACGCACGGACGGTAGGCCTATGTTGGAGGCAATGGCGAGAGGAAGGCACACTTGCCAGAAGATCAGGCTCTGGGGCCCGGAGAAGCACGTCAGCTCGTACCGATAGGCGGATACTGCGAACAGCGCTAGCGGACAGAACCATCACTCTGAAGCAACTGCGCGACAACATCACTATTCACGGTACTGTCCAGTGTCAATAGCGACAATAGCACGCCGGTTACACGCCGCGACAATGTCAAGAGTCCACTGTTGTCTTCCTTTGACACCTGAGCACCGCGCGATACGACTGCAATAGTGTCGTGAACGAGTGGGCTGGCAGTGGAATAGCGCCCTGTGGTCTTCAGCGCCGAATCCCGCTTTTGTTTGGACACCGACGACAGACGCGGATGGGTGTGGCGCAGACCATTGGAACGTGCCACAATGCATCCGGTATTGTCATCGTGGACCAACACCCGGGATCATGGTCTGGGGTGCCATCGGCTACGATACCAGAACGCATCCAAGGCACCCTGACTGCAGCACGGTAAGTCACAGGGATTCTGCAGCCCGTATTACTGCCCTTTCTGCACAGTATACCCGGCGCAATCTTTCAGCAGGATAACACCAGACCGCACACGGCAAACATGAGCATGGCATGTCTGCATGATGTCAACTATCTGCCAAGGCCCGCGAGGTCCCTAGACCTAACGCCAAATTGAGCACGTGTGGGACATGGTGGAACGTCGTTTACGATCGCCCCGGAATCTCCATGAACTGACACAGCAGGTTCACCAGGCCTGGGCAGACGTACCCTAAGATAACATTCGCCACCTGTATGATCACCTACACCCGTGGCTGGAACAATGCATCGCCGCTAGAGGTCGTGCCACAATACTGATGCCGCTTTCCGTTGAGACACCCTGTACAAGCGAGTGCACGTCTTGGCTCCATAACGTAATAAATGGGTGCTCAGGTGTATCTGTTGCTGTATACCTACTTTTGGCTCATTCGGATAACTCCTTGTGAGTGGGGCAATTTCATTGCAAAGCAATGTAATTTGTCTAAAGCCGGATTAATTTTTTCTTTTATTACTTCTAATGTGGGATCTGAAGAGGAAATTGCAGCATTGGCTGCGTAAATTACGTCAGCCACCCCTCTGGGCGTACTTTCTACAAGGTTCCCATAAACAGATTTCGATATTTGGGTCCATTCTTGCTGCAATAATTTAGCTCTATCAGCAGTAGATTTCGGATGCAGCTCCCTGGCCCTCAATCGACGCTCCAACTCGTCCCATAAATGTTCAATTGGGTTAAAGTTATGGCTCTGTGCGGGACACGAAGGATATGTTTCAGTGGTGTGCCTGAAGGAAGCCGAAACATGACATGGTGCATTATCGTCCTGAAATTAACAAAAGATTTTCACAGCGTATTATCCAAAATGTTTTTGTAGGCTTCAGAGTTCAAGCTGCCTTTAACTACATACAAGAGTCCCAAGTATCAAACTTCATTGTTTGAACGATACGCTCAAGTAAAGGCGGTCCTCTGGCTTTCGCCGCACCCAAATACGCTCATCCAACTGAACCAGCATTGTGTAGCGTGATTTGTAATCGTTTCCCTCCACAAAGTAAGTTCCACCTATGACAATGTTACACAAGCGCCTTAACACACCAACACCATAAAATCAAATTAGCTGTTGATGAGCGAGCACGGGTTCTAAAGCGCAAGTCAGATTTCTTGTAAATTGAAAGGTATCTGTCCCATTATTACAGGGTAATATACCGATTTACCTGTATTAGAAAACAATTTCATGCATCTACATAATGTGTAGATATGCAATTCTATAGTGATAACAGAGAACTTGAACGGGACAATGTAAAGGAGGAACATCGTTCATCCATGACGACGAAGCAGGAAAGACGAGGCTCACGCTTGAAATCGTCGCAAAAGGATGAAATGAGCCATCGAGCGGAACAAGTGGTGATCGATGGAAAAAAGGTCTTAAGGAAAAAAAACATGTAGGACATGAGAGAGAGAGGTTATTCGCCAACCCCGGTTTTTTATGATTTTGTTGCTGCTTCATTTGGAGTCCCTCGCTGCTCAATTGATCACATTGCTTCGAGAAGAGTTGAAGCAATGATGCCCCATCCGAAACCCAATTGAAAATCAGCACCCTCTTCAGAATATCACTAAAGTCATGATCCCGTTACGAATCCCGAATGCAACGTTGATTAAATCTTTCTTTGTGGATATCCCTTTGCTTCGGAAGTTTCTAATCACTTCTGAGAACATGAGTATATGAATGGGTTGAATACCAATTTTACTGGGGTTGAGTGTATTCGTGATAGCGACACGAAACAACATAAACAACGATTATTTAGGTTTGTAGGTTTCTTCCAGGTTACATGCCCAAGTAGCAGATTAGAAGGAGTCCAAAATCAAATGGGCGACCTACTCGTAAGAACTTGCAAAGAGGATAGAGCGTTGGTTTCGATTAGCCAGAACATCTGTATTCATAGCCTCATTAATTGTTTTTGTGTGAGACCCTGGCCCTAATTAGTTACGGCAAAAAATGTTAATCTCCTAAAACAATAAAAGTTTTTTTAACGGGGTTCACTCTCTTTAATTAAACCAGCGCCGGCCACACGGAGCAATGTATTCAGATTTCTCTATTTTGTTTCTTCTGATTTGATGCTTAAAAGGGAAAATCAAGGCAACCAAGACACAAAGAATAACATAGTAAAGATTAATCTAATTGGTCGTTATATATTGAGAGAAAAGAAGACACGAGAAAATGTTTACCCCAAATGTTAGATGCGTTGGCGGCGTTGATGTTTTTTCTCTATGGTCGTGCGTCGGTGAATGGCGGGGACGGGCGGCTGACTGGCGAGTGGTAGATGGTACCTCTTCTGAAGCGTTAGCAATATGGTCGTGTATTGCGAAAGTATAGGTGGGCTCTTCTGAAGCGTTAGCCTAACTGCTATACCTTTCTTAAATTGTTTAATATAATTATACATTTATTATCAATCTAAATCAAAATTACACTGAACTGAACTTCTCTTCGAGATGGGGAAATCGCGTATACTCGGATACTTATTGCCACTTGTCAAAGTTCCTGTCCTTGGCTCTTTCTATTATGTCACTTTTTGCCAACTTTTTTCTAAACCTATGTAGTTTCTTTTTATACTAAAATGTAATTAATTCCAATTGGTTATTTTACGAGGCCACTCCTCCTATACAGGGGTTGGACAAATTAATATGAACACCAGAGAAAAGTTTCAACTTTTTATTAATAAGGTGTTGGGCCTTCTTTTGCCTTGAGTACAGAGACTAACTTCATTCATACAATCCTTGAATAGTCTCCAACGGGATTTTGAACCACTCTTCAACCAAACAACTTCCCAATTGCAGAAGAGATGAAGGGGGAGGAAATCTGCTTCTGAGTTGCTTCTCCAAATCTGACCATACTGTAAAATTTATTATGTGGAATAGTGTTTTCGGAGTTATTTTTCTTTGTATAGTTGTGTCCATAGTTTTTGGCTTGATTCCTTTGTATTTGACCATACTGGTTCGATTATATTCAAATTTGTCGATTGAGCGGGCCATGGAAGATGCTGCACTTCGCCATCGTGCTCTTCAAGCCAAAATTTCATAGTTCTGACATTGTGTATGGGTGCATTGTCATCTTGAAATTGGCGTTATTGTCAGGGAACAAAATCTGGACCTTGAGATGGACCTGGTCGCGTAAGATGTCACAGTATCAGTCAGCAGTGATTCGGCCACTGAGGGTAGTCTTTGGACCAACTGAACAATAAGAAATGGCCTCCCAAGCCATTACCGATCCGCCACCGTGTTTTACTGTAGGAATAAGTCAGTTTGGACGGTAGGCTTCTTTGGGGCTTTTCCAAACGTAAGTTCGCCCCGGCGTCGGAAATAATGTGAAGGATGATTGATCCGACCATATAACTCTTTTTCCAGTTATCGAATGTACAGGCTTTATGGTCTTTACACCACCTGATACAGGCTTTAGCATTGGTCTCTGTGATGAAAGATTTTTTAATTGTAGCGAACACAGCTTGTAATATACTGAAATGTAACACAGGAGAGGTAGAGAACTGATTTTAATACGTGAGACATACAAATTCTAAGAGCTTTCTCAAAAGTCACGACTATTTGGACGATCCTATTTTGAGCGGATTTTCACATTATTTTGTCCAACTCCCGTAGAATGTCAATCAAGTTTCATTTATCTCCGTCATGTCTTAAAAAAAGGGGGGGGATTCATGTTTTTGGGTGAATTCAATATGAGTAATTTTAGTGCCACGTCTACGCTTTTGACATTTCCTTATGAATATAATATTTCTTTCTGACAATAAATTTTAGTTTTTTCTTTCTTTTTACCCAATCCTAAGCCTCACATGACTGCAAACAAATAGAAAGAAGAATGGCCGAAACACTAAAACGGAATGACAAGAAACCGTCGGACTAACAACCCAGAACTGCTACAGAACAAGTAAGACCGAGGTTAATCTGCACAAAAGCATTTCCTCAGAAAACTATGCAAAGTCAGCAACCATAGCCATAGATGATATACTACGAGGTAGTCATCTAAAAATTGGTCTCTGAATCTTCCACAAAAAAAAAATGGTGAAAGAATAGAAAACCGCGTCCGACAATTTTATTATGCAGGCACGAATGCGCATTTCGACGCCCCGTCGTCTAAATCAGCGTGATATAAAAATGATCAAAATTGATGAAGGCGTCAGGATCGTCGAATTGCGCATTCGTGCCTGTGTAATAAAACTGTGGGAAATTGTTTTTCTTTTCTGGAAGACGCACAAACGTTAGAACGCGAAAATATCCTAAAGCCTGTTCAGATGATAGGTATAAAAGAGAATTAAAGGGTTGATGAGTTCTACTGTCACGACTTTATATGTGTGAACAGATAAAGAGACGTTATTTGATGAGAAACAGAATAAACTGATTTGATTCAAAACACAAATTATTATTAAATATAGAGGATTCAAAAAAAATTTTCTTAACATTTGTTAAATTGAAATTATACAAATCTTGTTGCCCATTCCTAAAGTTCTTAGGCAGGGTAAGTGATCGGCGGGTTTTATCGATAGACCAATCTAGCAGGTTTAATCTTAGCACGAAGACGAGAAGCATTAGAAAAAGAAAAGTCAAGGAATTAGTTCCAAGTTAATAGCTTCAATAAGCAACTAATTCTATCTCGAGCTGAAGGAACTATTGACAAGATAATGCGAGCCAACGCATCACGTGATCGTAGTAACCCCTTCTTGACCTTTATTAAATTCCGTATCGAGCTTCAAATTGGAGGATGGTTCATTAGGCGCCTTATCTCCTTCGAATGAGTTATGGATTACAGCTAACGAGGTGCTCCAAAATGTTTGCGTACGGTGATGTCTCCTGGAGTTCCGTCTCCTAGGATCGTCGTAAATCGAGAAAGTGTCCGGTTACATCCGACTCGTTGTGACCTCTGCGGTACTGGAATGAGTATGAATATTGAGTATTATTTTGATAGGAGTGAAGACATATTCCAGACTGAGTTTGTGACTGCCAGCTGAATTGGGCTTCGAAGAATTCCACGGAAATCATGAAATGGCCTTTGGCTTTAATGAATTGGCAGTGGATTCTCCGGTTAAGCTCATGAAAGGTTCCATGCAGCCTAGTCAGCAGTTTTAACTTTGAGGCTGGCACGACGAATATCTTTTGATTTGGAATCCTGGAATTATAATCAACTGTGAAAATTTGGCTTCAACTTCTGCTGGTCGATGGCTGGATCCGAACCCAGGGAACCATACTTATTTGGCCACCTAAGCAGGCGCCACTGCTTCTTCCTCTCCTTTTTCCCAAAGCAACTAGATTGCATTTCCTGAACTTCGCGACGAATTGCATTTTTATGCCGATTTGCGCTGCCATTCATTGGCTATCTATTACTTTGCATAAGCAATGAACGGTCGACGAAACTTAACTTCAGTAGGGGAGAACGACCACATGGTTCCTTGTTTTTGTTTCCCTCAATCGTTCGAGCTCCACGTGCCTCCTTCCAGTTGCGTCTGCGCATTACTTATAAGGGGTTCCTATTGTAAAATTAAAATAACAATGGTTAGAGGAGCGCGACTAAGACTTGAAGAACTCTCTGGTCCCTAATTCCCAAGACCTAAATCCAATCGAACATCCGAGATTTCCTCGACAGCCCTGTTATAGGATAACCATACAGCATCTCACTGTATAGGATAATCATAATGAAAGAGGAATTTAAAGCAGTGTTTCTCAACTTTTGTGGGACTGGGGATCGGTAGTATTTTTTTGCAAGACCAGAAGTTAAAAGATTTTAGCATTAGGACCCGCTACTGAACCATGCACCAGCGATTAAAATGCCTAGGCGCCCCCCCCCTCACTACGGCCCTGCTTAAACAAGCTGAAAAATCTGTGTGAAGCTGATTTGCTGTGGATTTTCTCCGATGAAAAAAACCTTGACCAGGATCAGAAGGTGAACAGAAGAAATGACAGATGGTTATATGCACACCCTTCGGAAGTGCACGAAATGTGATGCCTCCACACTTCTTTCCCCAAGGCCTTAAAGTTAACTCTACGGCCTACGTTGAGACCCTTGAAACAACTGTTAAGCCTTGGATAGACACGATACGCAACGGAAGGCCTTACGCGTTTCAGCAAGACTCTGCCGCAGCACGACACAAGTCTCGCACGACACAGGAATGGATGGCAGACAACTTCCATGATCACGTAACCCCTTTAATATAGATTATGAGTACTTGAGCAATCGTGCGTCGAGAAAGCGATTTCACGTGCGCGCGCCGATATCAGTAATGCTCAAAGATGAACAGAAAGTAACAATGTATATCTTCTGGACAAATCGATTGTTATATGACATGCCATTATCTTGGTATTCTTTACACTCACTGTTTTAGAACGTGAATTCGATTTGAAGGGGTCCACGAAAAATTCTGAAAAGTTGATACGGCCGAGCTAGGACTTTGATGGTCATATTTCTGAAAACAGAATTTGAAAAACTTAATCCGTTTTCGAGTTATCGTGCAAACGGCGGACGGACAGACGAACGGACGGCCGGATAAACGTACAGACCAAGGGCGCATTAAATATAACGTAGTCTTAATTGCCCTCTGTTCTTGAATAGGCAACAATACCAAAGGGATATTAAAACAATTAGGTAAATGTCAAAATCGGGAAGTCAAGTCCAGTAATAAATTTTAAAGTCTCTTGAATTAGCTCAGGCAAAATACACGGTCCACACAGTTTTCTAATGCCAAAAATTACGAAAGCAATAATTAACAGAATTACGCTTAAATATCTTCATGTGCATAAATCTTAGACCGGTATCGAAGTTGCCAAGCTTTCGTAACACATATAAGAAGTCCATAAAACGTTCTTTAGGCCGAACGTAAATTACGCAGTTGAGCGGGCCTAGATAAATTTAATAAATTTTTGTCACTCGGGCCACAGTCTCTTATCGTGGATAAAAAATAATTTTAATAACGTAAGAATCCACTATTTCCTCTAAATAACAGAATTCCGATATCACTTAAATAGAAGGCTGCCAAGCCTGACGGAAAAATACCTGCAATTTTCTTATAACGAAGCTCTTGAAGCTCTCGCCCATTTTCGTGCGACTTGTTCACAGTCCAGAAATCGCCTTCAACGTATTTATGTTTAGGCATGGGCTCGTCATTGTTTCCGTCAAAATAGCTGGCAAATGCATGATAATCATCTCGGCCGGACGCTTTCGCTGCTCCGCCGTGATACCGTCGTTTCCCGTCGTCTCGCTCTCGACACGTCTCTCGCTTGAAACGTGCGTCTCTTGCTGTACTCTTTTCAGGTTCACGCTTTCGTTTCTTACGTTTGTAGGTGACATCCTTGTATAGCAGGCTGACCGATTATTTCCATCTTTCTCCGTTCTCTCAGCAATGCTCTCCTCTATGCGTCAGCTCGTTCTCGAATACCAGGAACTTCTCCCCCTTTTCTGGTCTCTCTTCCAATCTCCCGCTCGTCACTCCTCCCCTTGCACCGTGGGAGTTTCGTTGTGCGAATTTCGCTCTAACATAGCGCTCCAACTCCCGTGTTTGTAACACTTGACAAATATGGCGCACAACCTGTTCCATAATGCTATCTTTTTTGAGACGCTTTTATACTGTGTTAACGTGAACAAATATGCAAACAAAATAAATTGTGCACATCTACAGCACAGGACCTTTCCAACCATATACATTTCATGCGTATTCGTCCACTCTAACACGGGTAAAAGAATACGACAAAAAATGTGTTGCCGCATTTATATATAGATTCCTCATATTCCTCGATGATGGTAGCAAGCAATTCTAACAGAATGGAAGGTTGGTGATTTTGAGCGCGGATGAACCTGTTAACCTCATCCCACAGATATTTAATCAGATTCAGATCCGTGAATTGCGACAGCCAATGCCAATTTGGTTATCATGCTTCATTGAATTACGCTTAATCTGATTCTAATCAAGCCTTTTGGCAAGAGAAATGTTTCCTAATCTTTGGGCAGAAAAATTATGTTAATACTAGTGGTCGGTATCCGTTTTCGATTTTCCCTTTCATTAGGAGCTTTAGGAAAAAACTACTTACAAGAATGCATTGTGGTCTGTACATTTCTGAGAGGTGTGGCAGATATTACCCTACTAGATAGAGTGTACAGCAGCACAATAAGGGAATCTTTAGGTGTTGAGCCGCTATTTCTCCGCATTGAGAGATCTCAGTTGCGCTGGTATGGCCACGTGATACGGATGCCGCAAACTAGTCTTCCTAGGCAGTTGTTATTTTCCAAGCCGGTGGGTAAGAGAACAAGGGGTCGGCCTAGAACCAGGTGGCTACATGGAGAATTTGGGTTCGAGTCGCTTGGATATTACCAGGGAGGACATGCGCCTGATGGCGGAAGATCGCGATCGCTGGAGATCCTCCATAGGGCTGCTGCCCCCGCGACCCTAACGGATAAGCGGGTTTGAAAAGGAAGTAAAGTAAGTAAGTAAGTAAGTAAGTACATTTATGCGTCCGCCGTTTGCACGATAACTTGAAAACGGATTAACTTTTTCAAATTCTGTTTTCAGAAATATGGCCATCAAGTTCTTAGCTCGGCTGTATCAACTTTCCAGGATTTGTCGAGGATCCCTTCAATTCGAATTCACTTGCTAAAACAGTATCCGTAAAGAATACCAAGATAATGGCATGTCGTATAACAATCGATTCACCAAGAATAAATACACTGTTACTTTCTGTTCATCTTTTAAGCTGTATTGACAAGGACACGCGCACGTGATAATCGCTTTTTCGAGGCTCAGTAATCTTAGGACACGCAATAACTCAATCATTCAATTATTGTACTGCGTTGAGAAATAAAATAGACGTAAATTTGGAAAAACTTAAATAAATTTCCGTTGTTTTTTAGTAATTTTAGCTAGACTTTAAATTCTCGAATTTAATATTACTTCTACGTCACAGCTAAAGCTCTTTCTTGGAATGATGCAAGATTTTATTACAGTTAGTTTTATTTTGTTAGACTGCAAAATACGAGGGAGAATCTAAAAGTAACGTACAACTATTTGACAACATTTTAAACATGAAATTAATCTTCCCGAGGAATATATAGGAAAGTAGCGGAAGCCCTGAGGTCATCTATATTTATCCCTTCATCTGCACTCTATAATCCCGCAATTTTTTAAGCAAAAAATTGATTTTCTCGAACGTAGTATTTAGAAAATATAAGAGAACTCTATCTTCTTTCCTTTCTCATCATTTTCGATGGAATAAGAGATCACATGCTATATGTTGGCATAGTTCTAAAGACCAAGTGACTGCCACCCCCACAACTCCGATCCCACTGGGACAATTTGGCCCAAACTTCTTTGTATTGTAGATTTTGTCTAGAGGCATCTGCATATCGAATTTCACTCCTTTACATACCTAAATAACACAGATCACTTGGTCCTCTCTAACTGCCACCCCCGTAATTCCGACCCCAGTGAGCTAATTAAAACCAAACAAAATAGTGAAGATGCATATGTTCATAGTAAGTTACATTTCGAATTTCAACCTTCTACCTCAAAAAATGCAGAAATTATGAAAGGGAGAGACGGACGGACGGAAAGATGGACATCGTGAAACCAATAAGTAGCTCCATTCTTCCGCTACTTAATAATAAGCCAAAATGAAACAATGCACAAGAAAGCTGTAGATTTTAACAATTTTTCGACTATGCACCAAGTCCTTCGACGCATTTCTCCCATCATGGCACCAAATTCAATTCACCTCATTCATAAAATTCCGTTTTCTGGTTGCATAGCCAACCTGCGCACGGCTGGTTTTACCTCTTAATGTGAACCAAAGCTTTGTCCTCTTAAGAATTTCTTCATTGGTCTGAAGAAGTGATATTCAGATGGCGCTAGATCTGAACTATAGGGTGAATGTCTGAGCACCTCCCAGCTAATTTCCTCAATTTTTTTCTTCGGCCCTCTTCGAAGAATCTGCATCATCTGAAGATGTTGCTACGGTCTATAACCTCAGCACCATACACCTCCAACATTTCCCTGTACATATCACTGGCCAACAATGAACTCGTACATTTTGCAATTCTTTGCAAGTAAATGATGCTAGCAAACACGCCTTCTTTACTCAAAGTAGTTTTCGGTTCTTCCACTAGGATTCAAACTATCAATTTGCCAACTTTGAACATCCGGATCAAATTAGAATTTCATAAAAAATTTTGTGCGTTACCTTTCGATCCTCCCTCGTATTCGGGTTGCGGTATCGGCAGAAACAAACTTGTTGGGTTGCAGTGTAAAGTTGTTGAGAAACGCTGGCATAGGTAATTATCCTGTTGAGCTTTAACAGCTGAACCTGGTCGGCAACAAGATTCAACTATGCTTTGGCGTCAATGTTTGTTATATGAGGATCAGTACTCCTAAGGTTTACCACAAACACATTTCTCTTATCATGATCCTTCACCTGTCTGTAAAATTATCGTTGCACATGAAGGGGTGTATCGATTCATGTGTTTGGCGAAATGAAAGTTAAAGGTCCGTCGGCTTTGAAGAGCCACTCGTCCCAATGTTCGTCTAATTGTGCGACAGGAATCTTCTTTACTATCCCCTCATTGTACATGACTTTTATATGACGAATTGTATACCTTTTTGATTTTCACCACAGTGCTCATTTTCCTTAGATCCCTGTCATCAGGCACCTGTTTCCAACGACATGTTGTTTGTGTTCCTGGCATTCGGTGCATTCTTACAGTTTAAGTGCATCTTTTGATGTCGCTCAAATCCTTCAACCGCTTTCTCACGAAAAATATTCAGAACAGATGAAACATCCAAATACGACGAATGATGTGCCTTCTTTGTCACATGACCCCAGCACTGAATTAATCCGCTCTATTGGAGCTGATGTGCCTAATAAATTGACCACTCGGCGTATACGATCATGGAGTTGTCCTTCAAAGTAAATACAGGATGTCCCAAATTGATGTATACACTCTTTGAAACGTGACAACTCAGCAACGAAATGAGATGGAAATATAAGGTTTGTTGTATTTTATTCCTTAAACTTCCTAAAGGCCGAACATGTTCAAAATGTCCACCTTCAGGCACAATACACTCCCAACATCTATATCGAACAGAGCGACACACATCCATTTTTGACCTCGCAAAATTCGATGATCACTGCATTTGGCGATACCAATTTCACGAGAGCATTGCCTCACTGACTTCTTTGGGGATCGTGCAAAAACTCCATGACGGCATCAACACTCTCATTATCAGTGGAACTTCTTTTTCTTCCGCAACGATCTTTCAACACATCTTTCACCGTTCCTTCGGCTTCAAACTTATCTCGGAGTTTTGTTATTATTACCCTTGTTGGCGGTGATGTACCAAATTCAACCCTCCAACGTCGTTGAACCTCAACAACATTCTCCACTTTCCAATAACACTTCAATATCCACTTACGCTCATCGAAAGAAAGTCTCACCGCCCTTTTGGTTTATAAACAAATGAACAACAATGAACGCGCTTTTCCAGTGCCGTCTGGATCATGCACAACAAACCGTATATTTCTTTTCATTTCCTTGCTGAGCTATAACGTTTCAAAGAGTGCATATGTATCAATTTGGGACAGACTGTTTTGTTGAACTTCAACATAAACTTCTCAGAATTTGCTACAGGGTTTATTATGTTGCTTTATTATACAACTCAGAATGGAGAACAATTCGGCTGCTATTTAATTATTAAGAGTTTCTATTATATATGTTTAATTAATTTAATGGTATGGTAGGGGGGAAAGAGAAAATTTAATTATTGTACGTTTATTTTTGTTAAAACTTTAATCACGGAATCTCAATCTACGAAAAAAATGTATGCATACATGCATTAATTATGCAACATTAGCCCACTCTTAAGAATATCGCCACTTAAGAGATCTACGATAGTTTAGAAGTAAAATATTCTTAATAAGTAGAAAATTTCCTAAAAATTTATAGCAAAAATAAAAAATTATGAAAATTTGACTTTCTCAGGCAATAAATTTCACCTTTAAGAAACCAATTTCAGCTTATGATATGTGTGTGTGTGTTTGTGGTGAGATGCCATTCGTTTTAAAGCACCCCATGCAGAAGAAGAGATATATTAAAGTTAAAAAAAATAAAAGCACTAGAAACTGTTTTTTTTTTAACCTTAAAGTTTTAAAGTCAAAAATGTTATCTTCAATCCACTACGTGAACGGGAATGAGTTTTATAGGCTAATAAATAGGCGGCCAGGTATATAAGAGTGCTTTCGCTTAGATGTCTAAAATTAGAATCCGAAATAGCTCCACATTTCACGGTTCATGCTACGTTTCGTACTTAAATTATCTAGCCCGTCAAACATTAACGACAGAAGCGAGAAAGGATAAAACGCCCATAATAATAAAAAAGACAAAAACAAGAATAGTAAGAAGGAAACAAATAAATTGGGATATAAAATAAAAAATTCAAATAAATAAAGGATGGAATGAAGACAAATTAACTCGATGAAGGCTCACTCACACAGAATCTGCATAGCAGCATAAAGAACATTTGAAATTTATATTTTCGTACCGGACAGGATTATTCGAAATGGATGGTGTCTCTGAGGGATGCTTCTCTACAGTACTTCGTGCACTGCAGAGAAGCATCCCTCAGAGACACCCAAATGAACAACTCATTCATAGCAACTGTTTCGTATCCGCCCTGCAGTGAAGCATCACTTAAAGACGTCACTCTGAAGTTATTAATTGTTATTAGAAATTAATAAAATTTATTTTAATTCGTAATCAGTTAATTTTATTGAAACGCTTAGTATAAGAATTTACAAAATTATTACTAATTAATAACTGATCTAAACATTTGATTTATTAAAAAATATTACTAAATTGCAAAAAAATTGAGCGGGTCTTGTATCACGTAAATGAATTCTGTATATCCACTGTCGCGATCTGTATATCTTAGGTAATATTAGGTCGCGATCTGTTTGATTGTGATTTGTTTGAAGTAGGATCCTGCAAAAAACCCACCAGTCAAAACTCCTAGAGTAATAGCACAAATGAGGACATATCCTAGAAATAAACCTTAATTTTATCTGATTTTTTTATAATTTATACATTATTTTATCGAATTATTTGAAAAATATCTGGGTTTTTTATCAGAACTTACTAGAGTTTTTATTTTCGTATTTGGAGAGGGGGTCTTTTTAAGTTTATTTTCTAATATTAATTTACCGAATTAATTATTTGGTGATGGCGTTGGCCATAAAATTTATACTACATGTTTTAATTATTGTCGTGCATCCGGGTGAATGTGACATTAAATTTAAGTGATAAATGAAAAATTAAGCCACGAGTCTACATTACAGTCAACAATGAGTTAATTGCTCAGAGCGTCGCGATCTCAGACTGGAATTTTCTTTCCTATTTTCATTTATTATTTATTTAAACATCTGTATTGTAACATTTTAACATCTGAGGCATCGTGTTTAAATAATCCATCAGCTTTTCTTTAATAAATTTGATACTTGGGGTCTTTGTTACTGTTTACATATACGGTGGCTACGCCATGACCTATCCATTATCAGAATTATTTTTATATTTGCGACGTAAGACCATGTAGCGAATGTACGAATAACTCCCGTAATAAGATAAATAATCAGATTTACTACTACTCAAAAAAAAAAAAAGGATCGACATACCGGAACTACAACTACTATCACTACCTCTGCTGGTCTTACCATTACTGATGAATTGGATATTAGTAACTGTTTTGCCCAGCATTTCAGTGAAACTGTCTCTACTTCTTTCAACACATTCTCGGAGAACTGCCTACCTATTGCCCCCTATTGATAATCTCATCTTAACGGAGTTCACTGATAGAGATGTTAATAGATTACGGGTCAAGCCTTGCAATTCTCCGACAGAGGTTCCTTCCTTTATTCTCAAAGGCCTTCGAGATGTCATAATTATTCCTCTTAGGCGCATCTTTAATTTGTGTCTAAAAGCTGGCCACTATTCTAAAATAAGGAAGAGTGCGGTTGTGGTTCCTGCCTTTAAGGGTGGTTCTGCCAAACGGACTGACATTGCTAGCTATAGGCCGAT
>JAHWFO010068337.1:0-11859 GCA_023313115.1 Rhysida immarginata
GCATATAATTTGCGTCCTTTAACAATTTTTTGCACACTTTTATAGCATTTGCAAGTTCTAATTTTGAGATTTCAAATTTTGAGTCATCTTGATATGCAGAATTGCTTGCTTCACATGTAATATCCATTACAGAAACCTGTTTACATGTCCTGTCACAAGAAAAAACAGCGAGCGACTAGCATATCTGTGAAGAGTTAAAATCTATTTCCTTGGAGCGGAAATTTGCTAGCAACGGAAATTTACCATTGCTTCTCTACCTCTCTTTACCTGCATGTGAATATTTATTAAGGTTTTTGCATTCTTCAAAAAAATAAATATTACTTGTCACAGATTTAAGATATATTTATAATTTTAAAGATTTTATTACAGATTTCTTGACTAAAACAATTATCCGGCTTCATGTGCTTTTAATTTTTTATATTCTTTATACTTTTATTAAATAAAATTTATAGTTGTCCATTCATAGCATATTACGGTAATTTCTGTTGCATTCCTTCTATAATAATTATGAAAAAAAATAACGACAATGAATTGAAAACTGCGATTATGTTTGAAAAACGTTACATTTCACTTTTATAAACATTAAGGAAAATTTCAGGGGAAAAAAAAAAACCATCACGGCCTCCACAGGAATCGAACCCAGGTTGTTTTCACCAGAAGCCAACACGTTACCACTAAGCCACGTTAAGCTATTGAACTTTAGTTGCAACAATGTAAGTATTTCTACTTAATCTGAGTTGGTAAAATAACTTAATGATTTTTTTTCTCTGCAAATTTTGAGAAATGCGTCGAATGGCTTTGCATGAGAGCTTAATTAGAAGTAATCTACTCGCACAATTTTTTTCATCAAAATCGGTGAGTCAGAGTACTTGGAGTCTCCTTGTCAGTATTGGCAAGATATACGAAATGTACATCTATGATATGATGAATAAACTCACTGTGGAAATAGTGTTATCCAACGTCTCCTCCTCTGCAAATTAAATTCTGTTTAATCTTTTATCCCAATGGAATGCTCTTGTATAAAGAAATAAATAAATAAAAAATATATACATCTCAAAAACTATTCAAAACGGCCACCTTTAGCACATTCACAAAGCTTCAAATGGTGTGGCCACTCATCGATGGCAGCATGCACTATCTCCAAGGGTATGGAAACTGCTCCAGCAACAAGATCTGTCTTCAAGCTTTCGATATTAGTGGGGCTTTGAGCAAGCCTTTTCCTCCAAGCTTGTTTTAAAATGTTCCCAAAGGGGTAAGATCAGGCCTTTCCAAGGGCTAATAATCTTCTACAGCGTTGAAATCTGGTGAATTCTCTTTAAGGCAACACTATCTTGTTTTGGTCTTGTAGGTGGGTGCAGAATCTTGCTGAATGGCCCATTGCTTTCCAGAAAACAAGTTATTATTAAGACCTTAACAACTTGTTCTAAAATGTCCATCTGGTAATTCGCAGCTTTCATTTTGATACCTTGATTCACAGAAATGCAATTTGGTCACCCTGTCATAATCCACTCCCCACCAAATCATCACCGACCCTAGGCGATGGCCTCTCTGCACTTTCGGATTCTTCTCAGAGGCTTCTCGAGAACTCCAAGCGTACATGGGGTCATTTTGCCTTTCTTCAATGGTAAAATTTTGTTGTCTGCAAACAGGATTCAATGGTGTCCTCCAACCGCGTGCCGCTGAAGCGGGCGTTTGCATCTTGTTGTCCTGATGTCACGTAAAGCAGCTGTTAAGCAGTAGCATGTCCGTCTTCGATAAGCCCTAAGGTCTTTTTTGATGATCTGAAACATTGTTCTTTTTAGTATCTCTGTTTCTCGTGACAAGATTTTCTGTTTGCAGAGGGGATTTCGTCGAATTCTCTCATGTACCAATTCTGGACGCAGGAATTCTTGAAGTGTGGGGACGACTGCTCCTCATCTAACCATCCACACTTGAGATGTCATTATATCGCTTGAATGTATGAGATAAAGAAATTTCTGCATCCATTTCAGAGTTTTAAGTGGAGTGAAAAATTTCCTTTGCTGCTTGTTGCACTTGTGAAGAGCGATTACTGCAACACAGTTTTCTCTCATGTCCTATTCAATTGTAACTGTTCAATGTAATGAACCGTTCTGATATGCATTCAGCAGATGTGAGTTTATATAACATCCGACCACAGAAAGTTCACAAAATTTATATAAGCCAACTCAAATGTTTCCCGTTGATTTGAAGGGACGGGACTTTTGGCTGGACTATGTATATTGCTAATGGAAATTTCACCTCCTTCTCTGCAAATTTGTTTTTTCTTTTTTAAATTTGAATAGCTTCTGTATTTTTTTCTGGTAATTACTTGATTAAAGTGAATTCAAAAGGATTCTATTAAATTAAGAATTAATATTAATTTGTGTGTCAATTTTTTCTTTATAAAAAATTTATAAAAATCTGCTATTTACCAATGAATATGTATTTTCCTATAGTGCAAATTCCTCGAGCATAAGTTTCAAAGTCGTTCTTGACATCTCCAGAATCAAATGGATGCCAATGTAGCAAAATTGTGCCTTCACCATCATATATCTGTAGAATACTTTCAATTAAAATTAATTTATCATAATAAAAATAATAAAATTAAGAATAACTAGCTTAATTTTACCTGAATTCCATTTTGGGATGTGATAACAAGTATATTCTTCTCATTTACTTGGCACCATTTTGCCTACACATAAGGAAAAGTTTTTACAATAGATCAATATACAGTTCACTTGTAATTTGTATATTTATTAAAATTATGTATAAGTGTAAAATTTATAAATAAGATAATATACATTGTTTTCATAATAAACTGCTAAAAGGTTTGAGGAGCAGATGATACTCATCATTGTTCTGTGGAAACCATTTAAAGCTTTTCGAAATAATTTACAAGGAAATTTACTTAAATAATAATTCAAACTATAATTTTATGTCATTATAGAAACATTAAGGTCAAAATTGTTTTACAAAGTCACATTTACTTTACAATAAATTTTGTCTAACTTATGAAGTCATTAAGTATTTTATCACCATATATTTGCTATAGACAAGAATTTTCAAATGTGGATAAGAAGAAAACTGACAGAGAATACTGAAGCCATCATTAAAATGAAACCTAATTCAATATTTGAATTTGAACCTTAAATATTTGAGACATTAACATGCAATAACAGCTTTGATCAGAAACACTTAATGTACTCTTGCTTTCATGTACATGTACAGGGTGTACAGTCGACCGTTGATGAGAGCCCTGGAGCAGCCAGTTCATTGATGAAAATAGATGGTAAGGGGGAGAGAGAGGAATTGTTTCTTCGTGACTCACTTCACACAGACAAAGAACTCCTCCCCAGTCTGCTCACCTATTTTCATCAGTAGCCGCTTCAAGGGTCTCTTTGTCAATGGTTGACTGTACATTAATTATCTTCTGTATTTCATACATTTATTATTTGAAAACAAGTGAAAATTTTGACATAGTTTTTTGTTCTTTCTAGAAACCAGCTCAAAAGGTATCTTGGTTTTGGGCGGTTGACAAAGGCAACAAATAGTTTGCACACGATTGCGATCCCACACGAAGATATAATTATATTTGGCGAGCGTGCAAGAGAAGGCTCAAAGGATGCTAAACTTTGCAGAATTAAAATCAACGATAATGGTCCAGAGAACATACAGAACTAAATTAAGAAAAACCCAGTATCATAAAACAATAAGAGGTAGCACGATCAGGTTTTAGAGACTGGCAGTGTATTACACCAAAAGTGTGCTGCTTGACCTGCAACGAAACCAGAGTGTTGAAAGAGTCCAGGAAGCACTTGATCATAGCACTAGAAATCTATTCGCAGAGCGGCTCGTGAATTGGAGATGCCCATTTCATCTGTACATAAAATCGTCAAACGTCACCTTCACCTAAAACCTTACAAAATTTGGATGTTAAATAAAGCCAAATGATCAACCAAGGCGTAAGATGTTTGCAAATAACATGTTGACACGAATCGACCATGATTCTACCTTTCTGTAAAATACTTTTACAAATTAGGCAACATTTCACATTTCCGGGACAATTTACTCACACAACTGCTCATATGGGGCTCACAAAATCCCCATGTAATTATGGAATATGTTTGCAGTAGCCACAAGGTAAATGTTTGGTTAGAAATTATGCATAATTAAATCATCGGACTTCTCTTTCTGCTGAGAATACGTTTACACTCACTATCTATCAAGACATGCTTGAAAATTACCTCATTCCTCAGATTGAGGAATGCAACGTAATATCAAATTGTCATTTTTTTGCAAGGGCAAATTGTCATTTACTCCTGATTATTGTAGGCCTTGAACTGCTCATCAAGTGAAAAAATTAATTTTTATGCACAATAAAAATTTAAACAAGTTAGTATTTATCAACAAGACAGGGCCTCGCCACACAGGGGATAGAAATAAGGATTTGTCTTGATTATCAACTTTCATGGACAATGGAATAGGAAGAGATGGACAAATTACTTGGTCCCCTTGCTCTCCAGATATCAGTCCATTGGCTTTTTTTCTTTTGAGGATACATTAAAGTGTATAAAATTTCCACCCTTAAAAAGAAAACAACCAACGCCATACCAGGAATCACACAAAACATACAGATGGGGATCTAGTAGGAAATTGAATTTTGCTTTGATATTTATCCATCGTCGACAAAGGGCATATAGAGCTGTATTAATGTAGATACAAACTTTTTTGAGTTGCTCTTTAAGAAAATAAATACCACATATTGATGTCTCTATTTGTTTTTCTAAGATGGATCTTTGAAATCAGAGAGATAATAGGTTGATTTAAGTATAGATGGCAGCGCCTACGCTTTATGTATCTGAGGCTATGACGCTATGGTCGAAATGAGGAGATTTGTTTGGTTTGGTTTGTTTGGTATTAATGTTCTTTTCAACTGCTATGGTCATTTCAGGACGGCGTTATAGGGGCCACAAATTTTGCCTCGCAAGGGTTCTTTAACGTGCAGCTGGCAAACGACTACACGGGACCAACGGCTTTACTTCCCTTCCGAAGGAAGTGCGTGATCTCAGGATTTCCCCCTGAAAAATCCTCGTCGTCCTCGGCCGGGATCGAACCCGCGTACTCGGGCATCAGAGGCGATCACGCAACCGCTGAGCCACCGAGGCCGATCGAAATGAGGAGAAAATCTCGGCAATGTTAAGAATACTGTATAAGAACAGGCATGTAAATTGTTCAGTTCCACAGTGTTCGAACAACAATGTTAAAAACAAAAATCTCAAGTTTCATGGATTTCCTACAGATCAAAAAATTGTGTGAGATTAAATGAGATGTCGCAGCCTAGCCCAATATTTAGCATCGTCATTTTCGTAAATCGTAATTCATTATAAAATTTGTTCACTGTTAGTCAATACTTGTTTATTTCCGTCAGTTTTCGCTCCTATTAACTGAAGCTTTTCTTTCAAGTCTCTAACTTTCATCTTCACTAAATTTTTTGTAAATAAACTAGAACAAAATTCATAAACCGTAGGGGATGCCATCTGGCAGATAGATTTGGCATTTAAATCAACCTATTAATGTACACTGACTTAACTGTAAAACGACAATAAGAAGAATTTGAAAGATTGCACCGAATGTCTTTTTTTTTTTTATACAAGCAATTCAAATTATCATAGTGTTGTTGCTTCATTCAGTAACATGTTCGCAGCACAGACAACTATACCTATGGTAAACTTCCAGATAAGCACCTCATTAGCTCTCTGTAATAGCAAACCCACTGCTCAAGTGTTTGCAGAATGATTTCCAAACAGATTACAGTATTAATACACAAAATAATTTTTAGTTATACACTTCACATCACATACATCACTAGTACTTGAGTGCTTTTCTTTATACTCATGATTGCTGTACAGAGAAGAAATTTAGCCCATTTCATCCACTATGCCTTGGCTGAAAATGTGGTAAAATACGGAGTGATTAAAAATATGGTGGAAATGTAAAGTTGATTTATTCACTCTGTGCATCAACTTGTTTGGTGTTTTGAGCAGATTCATAACGGACGAAGAACAGTTCTGTTGAAGAACAGCTTGAACGTACAATGCATTTCGACAGCATAATAACCTTATTATCTACTGCAGTAGCTTAAGCAAAATGTTGATAAAATGGCCATTTTAAAATACTGATAACTAACTTTCAAATCGGCTGGAAGAATTCATTTTGAACAGGAACGAATGCTGCAAGGGAAACAAATTTTCGTTTCGTAAAACTGAAAAATCGGTTTCGTGTGCAAAGCGCAACTTGTTTGACGAAAACAAAAAAATAATCATGAGCAAATACAAAATTGCCACTTAAATTATTTTGTTTTTGTTTGTATTTTGTCTATTATCTGACCACCACTCAAACAACCTGAAACAATGCATCTCCGAAACAGTGGAGTTAACATCCCAGGATGTACCGGGACACATCTGGTTAGAGCTGGACTATTGCCTTATAATTTGTAATCACCCACTAAAACATGTGTAATTTGTAGGTAAATAATCAGCCATAATGCATCATATTGAGAATTGATGAAAGTCCAGAATCATGGATACAGAGCTTGAACTGGGTTGCAGTTGAACAGATATAAACACCCATAGAATATTAGTTGTATTCCGCAGATATATTTTATCGTATTTACCTGAATATAAGATGACTTCTATTATAGGACTCCACTTTCTTGAGGTAAATTTTTGGGAAGAAAAAGTTTTTTAATGAATTTGGAAGCAAAAATATTTATTTAAATTAAAATTAAAAAAAAAAAAAAAAATTAAAACAACTTTAACTGAAACGTTTTTTGATTTTTAAAAATAAATTAAAAAAATAGTACCTCGTTGATCCATACCTTAAGCTTAAAACTAGCTGCAATATGAGAATGGGAATGATATTTTTCCAATCTCTCGAGCGCTATAGTAAAATCTTGTGTCATCTCGTTATGATCGAAAATGCCAGTAAATGGCAGTGCTGTTGCAGCAGAGGTGGAAAATTAACATTTAAAATTCAGCAATTTTGTGTAATTTGTGATTTTAAGACCCCCCTCCCCTGTTATTGGCCTTTAATTTGGAAAAAAAAACCCTCGTCTTATACTTACTTGAATAAATATGGTATATAATTTGGATCAACATTTCTCAAATCTGTACTCTGACCCATCAGAGTTCAGCTTGATTTTTGGTGTATCACAAAAGTTTTTGAAATGTTATTATGAGGGCATATTGAAAAGTAATGCCTCCATGGCTGTAACTTTTTTTTTAAATTTTTTAACCGATTTTCAAAATTCTTTTTGTATCTGATACTTACATTTGTCCTCTATGTAATGCATTATTCACTTTTCGACATAGTCCCCATCCCTTTCCATGCATTGCGCCAACGCGTGACTAGTCGGGTGAACCCGTCGGAGAGGAATTCCGGGGTTGTCGTCGACACGAGGATTGAATGGCAGCTTCGGATCCTCTACTGCAGCACGATAATGCCCATCCGCACACGATCGCCACACCTCAGAGGAAGTTGCAGCACCTACAGTTCAAAAATGAAAAACTGCAGTTCAAAAATGAAAGACTTTGCACCTTGCGACTTTCACCACTTCCCAAAGAGGAAAGAGCACTTTAAGAGGGCATGAGTTGCGTTCTGACGACCAGGTGAAACCTGCCGTTCGGTCCTGGTGTCTACAACAACCCCGGAATTCCTCTCCGACAGGTTCACTCGACTAGTCACGCGTTGGCACAATGCGTGGAAAGGGATGGAGACTATGTCGAAAAGTGAATAGTGCATTACATAGAGGACAAATGTAAGTATCAGATACAAAAAGAATTTTGAAAATTGGTTAAAGAATAAAAAAGTTACAGCCATGGAGGCATTACTTTTCAATATGCCCTCGTGATTACTTAAAAACTAAAATTCACAGATTCTATAATGACCATAGTGTAAACTCCAAAAGAAGAAAATTAAAAAAAAGAGGAAAAAATCAATTACCTTATGACAGTCTTGTTCAGATGGCAGTGATTATCATGATGAGAGGCGGGGCTTCGGCAAAAACTAGGTCATAATCGAGGGACAACATCAAGATATAGTCATCGCGTTTCTAGAGCGAGATGTGCTCTAATCATTGCATTTCTTGAGCTCTGATTGGTTGCTAAATGCCACTGTAATGGAGCATAATTCCTCATACAGCTAGATCGAATACTGTTTAAGCATAATCAGTTGCCTTCTTAATCTGCTTTGTCTCCTCAAAACAAACTGAATTTGTTTCTCGTCGACTAAAAGCTGCTGTTGAAGTGACAACTGTTGAAAATATGCTTTAAAAAGCAGCTCACTTTTCTTCCTCCATTCATAATGCTGCCACTAGGTCGTCTATTGTGATGGTGTGTGAACACATGGAAAAAATTTCATTGCGTTATGCTGCCACATTGTGCTAGAAAATACGATAATCACTGCCATCTGAACAAGGCTAAGAAGTTGGCTAAGTGCGAGTAGGGGTATTGACAAAGTCAATTATGGGTCTGAGTTTATTGCATACTTGAACTGTTAAATGAAATCAGAATTAAAATTTCTGATATTGTCACTTTGCATATTACATATATTCGTATCAAATGAGTAGGTACATGGAGTTGTAATTGAGTAAGCTTCGCCAGTTATTTTTAATTATATTCATTGTTGAAAAGTACAGCAAGAAAATGAATAATTATAGAAAAGTTCTTGAATTCAGACCCAACAGAACAAAATACACTACCCCAGAGGAGAAAATTTTAATGTTTTCATGATTGCCATATTCCATCCATGTATAAAAAATAATTAAAAATTCCATATGGGAGTATATTTTCATTTATACATGTACTTATAGAACATTGTTTTCTTGCAACATTTTGGCAACCAGCAGCATATTGCTGTAGTGGCTTGTAAGAATTGCAATTGGGGGGCTATATTATTCTTTATAAACTAACAAAACATTATTATTATTATTATTATTATTATTATTATTATTATTATTATTACTACGCCTTCTCTTTCAACAAAGGAATTCCATAAATTTTTAACTGAGTTTGCAGATTTTGCAATATCCCTTGACGGCAATCTAATTATCACCGGCAAATTTAATTATAATGATGCTAATGGAACTATTAGTTCCTCCGTGCTTGCTAACTCAAGAAGACAACTCTCTTCTATGTGGCAACAGGAACTTAATTTAGTTAACTATAATCACATCTTTAATTATCGTAATGAAATGTTAGATAGAGTGTTCGCCGCCATTGAGCTTCAAGTGACTCGTTCCTTGAAGCTGATAGTGGAAGAAGACCATTATCATCCAGACCTTAGTATTGTGGTTGAATTACAGTTACAAGGCCCTGTTAGGGATTCAACTCCGCCTTATTATAACTTTAAAACGGCTGACGTTAATTATTTGTTGTACTGTCTTCATTCTACTGACTGGTCTAAATTCGACAGTTATGAATCACTTGATGAAATTTGGGAGAATCTCATCCGAGAGCTACTAGTCGCTATTAGTAACAGCGTTCATGTATTTAGACAATCATCTAAAAATCGTAAATATAGATTTTCTAACTGGATTCAGCAAAATACTATAAATTTATAAAAACTTAAGCAAATTCTACATAGAAAATATAAAAATGATAAATCTCCTCAACATTATAACGCCTTTAAATTAGCTAAAACAGCTTTCAAAAAAGCCTATAAGGAGGACTATTCGCTTTATTATTCGACATTAGAAAAGAGTATTAACTCGAATCCTACGAACTTTAGGAAAGTCACAATGACCCTTCTTTGTAAACAAAGACTGAAGCCTTCGGTTTCAGCTGATGTATTGACAGAAGATCTCGCAAAGCATTTTGAAAGCATAATGAATAACAATGACTCGTTTGAACCAGATGCGCAGAGATTACAAAGTTTTTAGACTGGTATTCATACGAAATTATCTATTCCAAAAATTACCGAAGGCGACATACTACAGCCTCCAAATTCTTGGACAATAATGGCATTCCTGATTATTTGTTTACGCCACCTTTAAGGTCATTCCTGATTGTTCGCCATTTGCTTTTGAAAATTGAGAATTATAGGAAGTTTTTACATAATAAATTATTTGTTGACGACACTTTTAAGGTCAATTCCAACATTTTTGATCTGCAGTACATTATACGTAATTTTTTTTACTAACCTTTTAACTGCTATTTTTAATGGACGACTATGGGTCCCACGAACCCTACAATATATAGGGATTCGTATCCCGGTCTCCAAAAGAAACCCACAGACGTTAATTCTTTTAGGAAAGGGATGCACTCAACTAATAAATATAGATCCAGCATTTAAGCTAATTCAATTGAAATAACAGTAACAGAATCTCACAGAATATTGATATTTTTCATAACTCTCTGTAATGTTGCCTCTTCTTAGGCTCTTTTCACCCCATGGTGGATTTGTCTGTTGGGGGTCGGTACTGTCATAATAATGATTGATTGACAGCCGATTACAAATATATAAAAATTATTATTATTATCATTGTTTGGGGAAGCCAAACTCGGATCAAATCCGGAAGCCAATCCCAGAGGCGGACCCAAAAGAGGGCCAAGCCCAAGGGACTGAAATGTGAGGGAGGGAAAGTTATGCACTCGTGGGAGTATTGATGTTTGGGTGTAGGAATTTCCTTACTATGTGACAGGTGTTTAGAATTGTGGCTTTCTGTAAGGTTTTGTATAAGTGTGGGTTTAAATTTAGTGTTGACAGGCTTTTGTGTAGCGAGTGTGGATTAACCCCAGTGGCAGAAACAACGATAGGAACAATGTGTACTCTGTTAACTCCCCAAAGGCGTTTTATTTCATGTGCAAGATCCCTATATTTAGTGATCTTGTCAGTGTATGTTTTTTGTAAATTGTGTGTGTTGGGGATGGAGATATCAATTATGTAAGCCAATTTATTTTGCTTATCTACTAGTGTAATGTCTGGTCTGTTCTGAGGGATAGTTTTGTCAGTGATTATAGCTCTGTCAAAATATAGTTTATGTGTGGTGTTCTCTAAGACAGTGTCGGGGATATATTTATAGTAAGGAGTGTGAATGTCCCTTAACTTGTGTATCTTAGCTAGATGTTGATGTATGATGTTGGCTACCTGGTTATATCCGTGTAAATAATCTGTCTGCGTGAGTATTAGGCAACTGGATATGACGTGTTGGATCGTTTCCTCTGCGATATGGCATTTCCTGCAAGACCCGTCAGTCGAATCTTTGATAATATGTTTTCTGTAGCTTTTAGTGTTAATAACATGGTCTTATATGGCAATCATGGTTCCTTCAGTTTCCCCAAAGAGACTCCCTTCATTCAACCAAAAGTTCGACGCTTTTTTGTCGACGTGTGGCTGGTTGAGGTCAGAAGGATGTCTACCGTGGAGTTGCTTTCCGAGCCATGATTGAAGTTTAGTGCATGTTGTAGGAATGTTATGGGAATCAGGGTGACCAGATTGGGCGATAAACCACAAATTGGGCGTTTTTTAATGACCATTTGCGCCTAAAATTTGATTTGTGCGCTTTGCATTTTTTTGACGAATAAATCAAAAACATGCGACGTTTGGGTGAATCATAATGAATTTGGGCTATTTGTGCGTTTTTTGTTCAGATGGCGCTTCGGTAGCAGTATAAGTCTATAACTCATACGTCATACAGGCTGACGAGTAGCCAATGAGATAGACAGGCCCCGGCGCGGAAAAGTCACCTGACCATACTAGTCTGAGAAACAATGTAACCCTCATTGTTTTCATCTTGGATTTTAACAATTGATATTTTTTCGTTTGTTGGAAAGAATGAACGTTGGATTGTTGGCCGGACTA
>JAHWFO010068340.1:0-13804 GCA_023313115.1 Rhysida immarginata
ACAGGGGGGCATATTGAACATCTTTAACTGTGTCACAATAAACTTCAGGAGTTTTTCTTTAAGAATCCGTATGTGGTGTGTCTATAGTTTGAATAGCTTTGATGTAATAAATTTTTAAAAGTGTCAAGTTCTTTTGTAATCACCCTGTATAATCACGTAGGATAAGTTGTTCTAATCGGGTCTATGACGATTGGTCTAACGCTGATTGGTCTAACGCTGTTTGGTCTAACGCCGATTGGTCTAAATCCCGATTGGTCCAATTTCCGATTGGTCCAATTCCCGATTGGTCCAATTCCCGATTGGTCCAAATTCCCGATTGGTCCAAATTCCGATTGGTCCAAATACCGATTGGTCTAAATTCCGATTGGTCTAATTCCCGATTGGTCTAAAAAGAGACTAAAATGACTGAAAAATTTCCACTGAAAACGAGAAAATGAACTTGAATTATTCAAAACCTTTTTCCTTTAAGGAAATAAAATACATAGTGAATGTGTATAGTTTACAGAAGAATTCAGAGCACTCTTTGCACAATTACAATGTTGATGTATATGTGATCCTTAGATAAATACGTGGGTTAAATCCCGTTTTAAAAAATGGAATTTTTTTCAAGAAGGTCTCTAAATGAAAATAAATGAAACTTTACTGAATGCATTTTTTATGAAATGTTTCTGAATTAATTATTTTTGAGCACCCCCCCTCTGGTTTTTATCTGAATTTACTGAAGTTTTTTTTCTTTTATGGAAAAGTAGAGGGGTCTTTTTAATTTCCTTTCTAATATTAATTTACCGAATTAATTAACTGGCGATCGCGTTGGCCATAAAATTTTTTGATGTTATAATTTAAACTTATAATGCATTTAAAAATAACCTGCACATTAAATAACCAATTCTATTATTTATATATTTATTTGCTTATTTATTTATTTATTTATTTATTTATTTATTTATTACTACTACACATTTCCATAATTGTCGTGCATCCGGGTTAATACAATACCGCCTAGAGAGAAAGCCTGCTCACGGAAAAATCATACATTGCTACATCACCTACGGCGGCCGGGGAGGTATGGGGTAGGCTTTCTAGTTCTCCAGTCCACCTGGTCGTGGGTTCGAATCCCGCCGTGGGCATGGATGTTTGTGTTTGTCCCGGGCAGCGTACAGATATAATTTGTGTAAAAGGCGCAAAATGACCTTAGTAGTCGACGCCAAAATTTCTAATAAACCAACCAACATCACCTATGGTAGGGACAATTTTGGGCTTATTATTGGCAGAAATATGATTAACAAAATACCCTACCGTAGGTGATGTAACACTGTATGACGTTTTCGCACTCAGGCTTTGAGTAGAGGTGGTGTTGGTTAATATGACAGTAAATTTAATGATAAATAAAAAATTATGCCAAAGCCTACAATCAACAATGGCTTAATTAGTCAGAGTGTCGGCGCGATCCTTTTTTCTCTTTTTTTAAAATTCGTCTTCAGTGGAAATTTTTTAGTCATTCAGTCATTTTAGTATCCTTTTAGACCAATCGCGAATTTGGACCAATCGGGAATTGGACTAATTGGGATTTAGACCAATCGGAATTTGGACCAATCGGGAATTGGATCAATCGGGAATTGGACCAATCGGGATTTAGACCAATCGGCGTTAGACCAATCGGCGTTAGACCAATCGTCATTAGACCAATCGTCCTGGACCGGTTCTAATCATATCAAAAATTTAATAGTTTTGATTTGCAACTTAACTATTACTGCATATGGTTCCTTTTGATATTTTTACATAATATTTAGTTGTATTTATGTCCGGTGAACTCATTTCATTTTCCCTTTTGAATAAATTTTTTTTCCTTTTTCATAATTTTTATCATTTTTCGTGGTTTCATAAATTTCGTCTTATTATTTTTCTCCTTTGCGCTTTGCTTCAAAAATGGAAGCAAATATTTTACCATTGCCAAAATCTGCAATGGATGAGTTGACAAACAATGATTAGTTATCAACAGTCCATATAGGCAAATTTAACGAGATATTAAGTACGCACAACGATTTTCGACCGCAAGAGGTGTTATTAATGTGGAATCATAATCATCCGGGTGCCATTCCAGTTCCACCAAACTAAAAAACATACAAATTCTGCCTTCTGCAGCTGCAGAACAAGTCACGCATTGGATTTGTACCTATTATGATGGTATATAAATCATGTGTATGATAGCGTATACGCCAATAAAAATTTTTAATATAACTGTCACGGAATCCACGATCAACCAAGGATTCCGATGACGGCTTCGCACTCGCATTTTCTATTCCAACGTAATGAAGGCGGCCGGACCGATGAAAAAGGAGAGAGCCTCTCTCGGAGGAAGAACGAGAGGAGACGAGAAGAGAGACGGTCAGTAATGGAGGTCGAAGACGGACGGATGAGAGAGAGAAAGCGGGAGACCACAGTATAGTTAGACCAGGGGAGACCAGAAGAATGCCAATATCCTATCTGCTGGGCCCCTCATGGTATTTCTAAGAAAACGGAATACGAGAGAGGGAACGGATTCAACCGAGGTGAATGCGTCGGAGAGCGAACGGACTCAACCGAGGTGAATGCGTCGGAGAGCGAACGGATTCAACCGAGGTGAATGCGTCGGAGAGCGAACGTGCGAGCGAGCCATGCCGACCGAACGGGGAGACCCTCGTTGTAACGACGCCGTCAGCGGAAGAAAAAGAACGTGCCCGTCAGCGGAAGAAAAAGAACGTGCCCGGCTACAGCGGAGATGGCGAGTCTGCTTTATATCTCACCGCATATTACAGGTACACAACTCTTGTCTAGCGTATTCGCATCTCGTATCCTGTAAGATTTTCTCAGGGCGCAATACAGATTTCACCCGTAGAACTTTCTCGGAGCTACGGAGTTACGAGCTCCGTTTCCATTCACATATATACGGACTGTGGCCATACGGCCTCGCCAACTACATGGAACTGCAGTTAGGTTTCATTCAGGTGACCTAACTTACTGCTTCAGCTGTCCCGTAGCGTTTAAAGTGTAGTTGCTGTACTTTACGAATTACGTTGTTTTCCTTTGTTACAAGAGTATGGGCTAAGCAGCGAGGAAGGAGAGCATCATCAATAATTGTTTAATTCTTGCCTCTCTTCTTATAGCACTGCTAGCCTCCTTCAACAAATGAACTTTTCTACGGATTCTAAACAAATTGCTTATTCAAGTAGCTCCATTCAGAGCACTTTTATTGTGCTCACCCAATTAATGAGTTTTCCCTTCGGAATCGACTTCCGACCTCTAAGGTCCACTATTGTGTTTCAGAGCTATTTGTGAATTAGTTTGTTAAATAATATTATGGCAGGCATAAGGACGTCGACCCCTTAGCCACCAAAGTATTTCTCCTCATTTATGTGATTTATTGTGCTTCATCGTTGAGCCTAGTGCAAGGCTTTGTGTGTGTGTTTGCGAAGAAGCAGTGCTCACGTCGAATATGGTCTATTGTGCTATTATGGCTCCAACGGAGCTTCTTGTTCAAATTAAACAGCAATTATTGTTTCATCGGTTAATTAATATAACGTTTAGAGTCTTTCACGTTATTAGTTATTCTTAACCTTAAAGTTTCTTGTAGAATTAAGAGTGTTAATTCTGCTTAAGTTACTTCTTAATTTTGCTGAGTTCATGTTAAATAAACATATCTTTATTTATTAAATCATTCCGCCGTTTCTGTGTCGTATATCTTTCCACTGCGCAATCCTTGCTCATCTCCAATTTTTACACCTTACAATAACAAAGGAACAACTACATTTTCTTTATTGTTTATTTCCGTACAAACTTCCTATTGTTTACCTGGATCTTCAGCAACAACTGAACGGGGCAGATTGTTGTGTTTTCTCCACTGCATTTGCTCTGGGTATTAACCCAATTGATCAAAACTTTGACATAAGTTTAATGCGAGATCACTTAAAACTCATTTTATAAGAAACAATTGCTCCTATTTCCGTTAAGTAATCAATCTTTTGCCGTGTTAAAAATCGAGGTAAGCCAATGAAAACTCTTAGAGGTAAATTGAAATTTCATAAAAATGAAGCGTCACGAAAGCATTTGGAAAGTCTTTAGAAACTACAGAAAAAAACTCAAAAACGTTTAAATGAAAGTCGTAATAGAATTTTTCTTAATAGAATTGCTGAATCAGAGAAGGATAGGGGCACAAGAATAGAAAATATGCGCGTAAACTGCTAAACAAAGACGATTACACGAAACGCAAAAGAAAGAGACGCAAAAATGGAAAAAAACAATAATGTGAAAAAACTCGGGATACCATGATATATGTAAGGGAAAACGGTAGACCCGATTTATTCATCACTTTCACAACTAACCCACAGGGCCAACAAGCACACGAGAGGCATGATATTATCAGCAGAATTTTTAACTTAAAGGTCCAAAAGTTAATGAATTTGTTAACAAAAGTAAAGGTCTTTGGCACAACGTTGTGCTATATGTATTTCATTGAATGGCAAAAACGCGGCTTGCCTCATGTGCACATATTACTATGGCTGGAAAAGAAAAACAGATTCTATCATTTTTACGGAATTTCCAGACAAAACCCACTGTTGTTTTCTATCATCAAATCTAATATGGATCATGGCCCAAGCGGTTTAATAAATCCCAAATCCCTTGCATGAAAGATGGCCAGTGGTCAAAGAAATATACTATTTGTAACTGACACAATAACTGGAAAGACTGATATACTACATATAAACGTCGTGCACCTGGAGAGGGACGTTCAGTTGCCGAAATTAAAGTAGGTAGAATGAATATTACTTTTGACAATCGGTGGGTTGTACCATATTGTCCTCTTTTATGCAAAACGCTCACATTAATGTTGAATTTTGCAATTCCGTTAAAACTATAAAATATATCTGTAAATATGTGAACAGAGGATTTGCTCAAGCAACCTTTGCTGTCATTAATAAAGAAAATGATGAAGTGATCCGATACCAAACATTCTTTCTAGACGTGCCAAGAGGAACTGGTAAAAATTTTTAATAAACTTGTTATTAGCTAAAATCCGATCAAATCATAATATCGCAATAGCTGTAGCATCCTCTGGCATTGCTGTGGCTTTATTAGAAGGATAGAACACCGCTCAGAAGCTTTAAGTTTCCATTAAATCTAACATACACTGAAGTTCCGGTGTGTAATGTCAAAAAAGGAACTGCACTTGCACAACTTTTAAAAAATTGTATAATTATCATTTGGGATGGGTGTACTATGTCCCACAAAGAGGGAATAGAAGCTCTAGACAGAACACCTAAAAACATAAGAGGCAACAATACTTTAATGGGTGGAGTGACTGTTGTGTTTTCATGCGAGTTTAGGCAGACCCTTCCCATAGTACCAAGAATACCAGGGCCGATGAGGTCAGAGCATCCACAAAATCGTCCTTTATATGGAGTAAAATTAATAAATTACCACTTAAAATTTGTGCCCCAATAATGCACTTGCGAAACCTAAGTGCTGAAACTATGCAACGGTACCCGTTTGAGAGTTGTTGCATTGCAGCCAAATATTATCAAGGCCTCTATACAGTACTAACTAGCTGTGGAAAACGTGAAAAAGTATTTATCCCTCGGATTCCATTATTCTCCAGTGACTATCCTTTCGAATATAAAGACTTCAGTTCCCGATAAGAGCATGCTTTGCTTTAACTCTAAATAAGGCTTAAGGGCAATCATTTTCGATTGGTGGGATTGATCTGCCCACGCCTTACTTTTCGCACGGCCAGTTTTATGTGGCATTTTCGAGAGTCAGCCGCATAAATAATTTATACAGGGCGTTTCATAATTGGTGTCCCGTCTTTAGGTCCAAATAACGACTCAAGGGGAACAGATTGGGGGAAATTGAATATTGATTATTTGGTTTTAATGTCCCCTAATTCAGAATAAAAACATTTCGCGTCCCTGGAGGTGAAGAGGTAAATTTTGAAAATTTTAATTTTGTAGGGGTAGGGGTTAGACCCCATGTGTTATTTAGAAAGGTGTAGAGCATCATGTAAAATGTGGATTTAGCAAAAAACCCGGTGAAGAAATCTCATCCCCTGCCCTTTATCGAGTGGGTAAAGTGAAAGGTATGGCTAGCTAATGTAGACAAAAACAGAAAAACTGATTAGAAACTTATTAGAACTTTATTACTTATTAGGAAACACTACATTTGAAAATGAATGAGAATGAATGAGTCGTTACCCTGAAAAGCTAATGGTCTTGACCCCACTCGTACGCAAATTTGCTCACACGAGCAGTCGAAGAATGAGTGGCATCTCAGGGAATACCCTTTGTCTTCAGTTATCAATGCTCCTTTGTCTTCAGTCTTCCATTTTTTCAATTTGTTTTGTTCTACTGTGTGTGGAAGATAGTTGCTCGCGTTGCTGTTTTTATTCACAACGTTTACCAGTTTCATCAATTACTGATGTGACCTGTACTTACTGATGTGACCTGTACAGTATGGCCAATGCGTACACTTCTGAGCACTACACCGAGTTACTAATAATTTACGGCGAATGTGGTCGAAACGCTACTGCAACTGCCCGCGAGTTTAACCACCGTTTTCCTCAGGCGACTAGAGTTAATAAAAACACCGTTCTGCGCCTAATAAAACTTGCAAGTACCACTGAAAGGTTAGTAAGAAGTGCAAAATACCAATCTCCACCTCGCTACGTAACTGCTGATGTCGAATAGACGTATTAGCCTATGCAGCCGCTAATCCGAATGGATGTTTGCGAACTGCAAGCTTGGACTGTTACCTACCAATGGTAAAAATTTATCGAATTCTTCGCAAGCACCATTTCCATCCGTACAGATACTTCCTTCTGCAAAGTCAGTACCCAGGTGATGCAGAAAAGCGGGTCGACTTCGCAAATGCCATGCTTCTGAAGATAGATGAGGATCCCGATTTCTTAAAACATGTATTGTGGACCGACGAAGCAATGTTCACTCGTGACGGAGTTGTCAACCCACAGAGGAATAAGAAACAGAGGGGAAACTCCCTATAACCACAAGGGAAACTATTCTGAGATCACGTGACGAAAGTCACCCAATGAAATTTTCCTTAAAAACACTTCTGGCTTCGCGGCGCTACTGTCGGTTTCGTCATAATTACGTCATTCTCCCGCAAATGGATTGTTGTCGAGGCAAGTTATATATGACGTCAGATAAATACGTTGCCTAACGTTCTTTTCATCGGAATTATTTTAATAATTTAATACAAGTTAATGAAAAACTTTGAAAACCGGTTACGATGCATGGTGGACTATCATTGGGATGAAAATATGAAATTATTGGCAAAGTTGACTTTTAGTAACTGCAAGCACTGCGTGTACTGCAGTGAAGCATCTCTCAGAGACACCCAAATGAGCAACTCATTCATAGAAACTGTTTCGTATCTGCCCTGCAGTGATGCATCACTCAAAGACGCCACTGTTGACCCAAATTTCGCAGCATTTTACTCTGAAGTTACTAATTACTATTAGAAATTAATAAAGTTTATTTATAATTCGAAAATATTTAACAATAATCAATTAATATAAGAATTTACAAAATTATTACTAATGGGGAAGAACGTGGATTTTTTCCCACTCGGTGGCGCTTCTGTACTGTGCACCATTCATTGAGCAAACTGGCTGATTACCGTGGTAAGAGTGTGCTCCAGTTGCGTTTGGAGCTAAGTAAACGAAAAATTCCAACACATGGAAGGAAGAATGACTTAATAGAGAGGTAACATTTTATTTTAAAGAACTTAACAATAAT
Source organism: Rhysida immarginata (assembly GCA_023313115.1). NCBI lineage: Eukaryota > Metazoa > Arthropoda > Chilopoda > Scolopendromorpha > Scolopendridae > Rhysida > Rhysida immarginata. The sequence goes on from JAHWFO010068340.1 coordinate 7,785, forward strand.
ATATTAAAGCAATTAAATGCAATATATTTGAGTATAAATCACATTTATATCACTGCTTACATTTGCAGGTTAGAATCCTATGACCGCAATTCCAATTTCCAATCCACAATAACCCTACCCACACCTATTATCCCAATCTGACCTGTTGTTGGTTTTAGACAGTTATCAATAGAACACAAATGCTATTTAACACCTTTAACACACTGTAATATTATGTATTACATGGAATATAGATCGTCCGTTGACCACCATGCAAACTGTGACTTGAAATCAATTGCTAAAGGGGAAGCACTATATTTATCAAATAAAATAGAGGCATGCAGCATCAATACATCGGGAAAAGATTTGTTTTTCTCAGGGATTGTTGGAGCAGCTATGAAAAAAAAAGGTAAGATTAGATCATTATATAAATTTTTAGTCTCATGATTTGCTGATTAATTAAAGATTTTATATATAGGTGGCTTACAACTTAAAACTATGCATTGATAGAGAAGGTGATGTAATAAATTCTGACTGTGATTGCCCAGCTGGCAAAGGTCCACATGGTACTTGTAAACATGTTGCAGCAGTCCTCCTGATGTTATCAAATTTAGGATCAAATGGGATCTTAGGAGTAAATGTGGGATGTACTGAAAGCTTACAAACCTAAAGCAAAATATGCAGGTGAGTATTAATGGTAAATTCCATTTTTTAAATCTTATAATTATGTTTTTTAAAATTAAAACAAAAAACTTAATTTTTCTTCCAGGAAGTCCAGTAAAGGCTGAGAAGATACCTGGCATAACTTCTATTGATATGGCAGATCCACGACCTCAACATTTACAGAACAGAAAAGCTGGATATGAAGCATTTTTTCGAAACACTTTAATAAACTACTCAAACTTGTTACAGACAAAAGTAGCTGCTGCATTGCATTACCCAAAAGCTGATCTTCAAGCTGCTGCTGCAGATCATGATTATCTATTAATTCCACTTTTGGAGTGCTATGTGGATAATGCTTTCAAAGTCAGTATTAAAAAAAAACTATAAATAAGCAAAATAATATTAGTATTTAATTTTCATTCATTTTTCCCAGTTGAAAGATCCTGCAACAATTGAGAAAGAGACAAAGAATCAAAATCAGTGCAAGTTATGGTTTTATGAGCGCAAATGGAGGATAACTGCATCTCGGTTTGGAGAAGTCTGCAAATTAACTCACAGAAGAAACCTGAAAATGTTTTGCTCTTCCTTTGTCACTCCTCAGAAATTCCGATCGAGAGCAACATTGCATGGGCTCCATTATGAATCCCATGCAATTAAAAAATTTAAAACCATGATGAAGTTACCAGTTCAAGCTGCAGGGCTTTTTGTTTGCAAAGGAAAACCATATTTAGCTGCAAGTCCTGATGGAATTGTTGATACTGACCATTTGCTAGAAGTTAAGTGCCCTTACTCTGGGCGGAAAAAAGGCTATTACTCCAGGACCAGAATTCCCATTCCTTTAATGGAATAATGGTTCTCTTGAATTGAAAAAAAATCAGTTATTATCCTCAGATTCAAGGACAACTTTACATCTGCAAAACGATCAGTTTGCTATTTTGTGATATATACATTGAAAGATTGCAAAGTTTTAAGAGTTACCAGAGATAATGATTTTTGTAATTTCAGTTTATTACCAAAATTGGATTGTTTTTACACAAACATTTTGAGAAAATATATTGCAAAACAACTTTGAACACACAATAAAAATTACATTCTCGAAACTGTTTTTCATGTCTGTTTTTGCACGTTTTTGCATGTTTCTTTAAGCTAACTCGTCTACAATTGGTGGTCGTAAATTACTCAATAAATAACAAACATGGATAATCCTTTGTCCTAGCATTAATTTTGAGTGTGGAAGATCTCTCTGCAGAATTTTAAATGTTTTTCCTAATCCTATCACCCGTTCAATATGAATACGTTTTGAAGCAATCCTGCGGTCACGTACAACTTCTTCAGGCTCCAATTGACTTTTCCCTCTCAGCATAGTGGGAACATTCATAAAATATCTTGGGTTGCAAAGAGGTCTTGAACCATAAATCCTCTATCAGCCATTATACTCTCTCCTCTGTTTACAATTCCTTCTGTACACAGAGCAGATCGCTCAATGATTTGTCTATCGCTTGTCGATCCACCGTACGTGTCACTAATAAATGTAACAGGTTCCATAGGAGAACAGCCAATGATTGTTTTCAGTGTATTTTTGTTTTTGTAAGTAGAGAATGTCATTCTCTGAGCACTTACATTTCCTGGTTTTTGTATGGGAATCTCAGTGGCATCAATTATCACCCTTGTCTTTCCAAATTTGCGTTTAAAATCTTTTGGAAAATTCTCATTAATTACTTCTCGACTTGGCCAAACATTGACCTCCTTCAACTGGAAATACCTCGTACATGAAATTGATCCAAGTAATAAAAATTTTAGATACAGAAGCTGGACTGATTTTAAATAAAAAACTCAGTTCAATGTCATTCTTTGATTGTCGTAACTTCATTAGTGTAAGAAATAACTGATTTTGGGGAGATATTGCATGTGACAACTTCTGTAAACCATTTAAGCAAGTAGTGGCTGGTCCTAAAATTGTAAAAAGCAACATGAAGTGTGTGAAATTTTCAAACCCAGTATAATACTTTATCATTCGTGAGTTTTTTTCAAGAGTTTTTATATTCATGCATTCATGAACTGGCTTCATAAGTTGGCATTGAACTGTGCTGTCAACATGAGTAGTAAAATTAAGCTTCTCACTATCAGTACATTCAATGTTATTTTGAATTTCACATGCACTCTCAACATTTTGAAATGCACTTAAGTTGTCATCTGATGATATTCTTGCTTCTTCCAAAGCCATTTTTTTATTGTCTTTTTCCCGGCGAATGAGGTGTGAACTACGATGAGTGGTGGACGAGTTTTGACATTGGCGAAATGAAAAAATAGATGGAACTGCATCAGCTTTCAGTAATTTTTTTCACCTAAGCAATGAAAAATAAATTAGACAGGTATCTATCATTAAGAGAGCATTAATAATTGCAAAAGATAAGAAGTAATGATCTCATGTAAAATAATTTTAAAATAAAACAAAAGAAATGTACATATTAATAACATTCAATATTAATATAAATTTTTTAATAATTTTCATTTAAAGAATTTACTAATGTCTAAACAGATCATTACTTTATTGTTAAATATTATACTGTTTATCCTGATTGTTAAATATTTTACTTACCAAGCAATCCAGGAGGACGATAATCAGTTGCTGTAAAATGCTCATGACAAACCACAGATGTTTTTGAATTTTTCCAAAACTGCTTTGAATTTTGATTCAATCTATTGATTGCCACTCTCCATTTCAGTGCCATTGCTTTATCCTTTGGAAATGTGTGCCCACCAATTCTGTTTTTGCACATGGGAACACAGCAATATCTAGGCATTATTAAAATAAGCACGTGCTAACAAAGAAAACAACGTGCATCGCTTAAACGAATGGCGGATGAAGGGCTTACACTACACATACGCCACCTAGGGATCAATGAGAGAAACGCCACACGATCTTCCCCATTAATAACTGATTTGATATATTAAAAAATATTACTAAATTGCAAAAAAAAAAGTTCAGTGGGTCTTGTGTCACCAAGAAATGACGGGTCTTGTATGATTTTATTTGCGTAAAGTGACGGTCCTTTAAAATCAACAAAAGAATTCCATGTTTCCATGTCTGTAAGATTACCAACAATTAAAACGCTCCTTACTCATTTCTTAATCGTATAATTCCATACATGTAATGCCAAATGAGTAAATAACCTAAATGTGTAAACACGGAGTTTCTTTGTGAGATTATGATTTTATTTCCATAAACGGCCGTCATTTTACGCAAATAAATACTAAAACCAAACAAACCATCTGGTATAAATAATAATAATAATAATAATAATAATAATAATAATAATAATAATAATAGGTAGCAACAACAGGGAATAACCCACCAAATAAACTTGAAGGCCAAGCCGCTGTGTTGCCCCCCAACAGGCCAAAGGCCCAAAATGGGGTTATTTAAGATACAAGTAAAATAACGTAATTAAAAAAAGGACAATAAAAAAACAGAAAAGCAAAATTTTATTTATACAGATTAACAGAAATATAATAATAATTACAAAGATAAAAATTCAAAAATAATAATAATTCAATTCAATTCAATTCATTTCATGTACTATATTCACACAGCTAATTCAAGCCAACACGGAACTACTCGTACAATATCGAGCAAATAGAACGAGAGTTACAAGATAAACAATATATACAACCATAATCACAAAGGCAGGATAGTAACATGACGAGGAAAATTAATTAATAAATCAACGACATCAGAATTCTCATTGTATAGTTTTTGAATTCTGAACATTGTATCCCGACGAAATTCTTCTCCGAGTTTAATAGGAGGCCAAAGCTTCAACACGGGCTTTTCTCAATAGTATGAGACGGTACTCGAATGAAAATGGACTCGAGAAGGTTCGGAGCATCCATCTTCCCTACTAAAATATTCTTAAGAAAGGCAAATTCAATCTTCATTCTAATGTCTGAGAGTGCACACAGATCTGAAGGTACATCAAAATTCGGGAATTTCCGCTTCAGAAACCGGAGAAAAACATTTTCACCTTATCCAGTTTACAAGACTGCATATTTGAACCCCTATTCTATAAAACAGAACAGTAGGACAAAAAGGGTAAAACTAGACTCCGATAGAGCTGAACAAATGTAGAAGGGCACCGAAAATTGACTCCATTGCGCACAATGGTACCAAGAGCTATGTAAGCCTTCAGACGAACCGTCAACATGGGAATTATAGGAAAGTGTGCTATCAACGATTACGCCAAGATCACGGACACAGAGCTTGGCAACTTGCACATTTCCACAAACAGACTAGGAGAATTCGATAAAATTGGTCTTTTTTGTCATATTTGGTTGCATTAATTGCATTAAGACAATTATAATGTTACCAAAAAGTTTCACATCATCTGCATACATCAAAATATGGGAGTTTCTAATCACCTACCTCGGGGAGGTCAAGCAGTGAAGATAAATAATAAAGGCCCTAGGACAGAACCCTGTGGAACACCACAGTGAGGCCTATAGGGCAGTGATGAATGATGTCTTATAGATACAACAAACTGTCGATCCAACAGAAAAGAGCGCATTATCCGAAGGAGTCCATCAATAATCCCATACGCACGCAATTTTTTAATTAGTAACTCATGATTGACAGAGTCGAACGCCGTTTGCATATCAAAGTAGACCACGTCTAGTTGATGGCAGTGGTCAAGAGCATCATGAGCATGAGTGGTGAGAGATACAAGATTGCTCACAACGGAACGTCGGGGAATGAACCATGTTAACACGCAGGAACATGAGGAAGGACATGTTGTAGAAGATATTTATGAATGATGTTGTCAAAGACCTTGGCAGTGGGTGGAAGGATAGAGATCGGCCTATAGCTAGCAATATTAGTCCATTTGGCAGAACCACCCTTAAAGACAGGAAACACAACCGCACTCTTCCTTATTTTAGAATAGTGGCCAGCTTTTAGACACAAATTAAAGATGCGCCTAAGAGGAATAATTATTACATCTCGAAGGCCTTTGAGAATAAAAGAAGGAACCTCTGTCGGAGAATTACAAGGCTTGCTCCGTAATCTGTTAATGCCGTAGGCAACATCTCTATCAGTGAACTCCGTTAAGATGAGATTATCAATAGGGGGACAATAGGTAGACTGTTCTCCGAGAATGTGTTGAAAGAAGTAGAGACAGTTTCACTGAAATGCTGGGCAAAACAGTTAGTAATATCCAGTCCATCAGTAATGGTAAGACCAGCAGAGGTAGTGATAGTAGTTATAATATGTCGATCCTTTCTTTTGGAGTAAACGGATATATATTAAAAGAAGGACGAGACACAAGAACCCTGGAATACAATAAATAATAAATATTAATTAAAAATACAAATTAGATAAAAAA
>JAHWFO010068344.1:0-68082 GCA_023313115.1 Rhysida immarginata
AAAAAACTCCTGACCATGTTCCTAGAATAACTTAGACATCAAATTCTGTGGCATTGTTGTGCTGAAAGTCACGATATCTGTAGTGAACACTACAACCATAAATCAGTGGATGATTTCTCTTCAGATTTTACATGCGTGAACCTCTGAATCATGAAAACATACTACAGTATTGATATTCATAGATAATTCAATTGCAATTGTATTTAAATAGATAATTCAATTGTATTTAAATAATTTTTGTAAAAAGTACTGTATTAAGTTTTTAAAGGATTTTTGTTTAAATTTCTAGAGTAATTAGATATTTAGTATGGGGATATAGTTGTAAATAGTTTGGGGGGGGGGGGGAGGATTAGATGTAAAAATTAATAAAATTACTGAAATTAAAAATATTTGCTAATGCTAAAATAAAAATACAGCTTCTAAATTATGTCTGGACTTATTTTCACTATTTTCTTGTTTAAAGGTATAGCAAAACAAATATTTTCATAACAACTTCTACTGAAGAACAACCAAATGTTCCCTTACTGGCGATATTTTCGCCATCTAGCGGAGGAACGCCTGAACTACGGAGTTGTCATACTTCCCCTCTAATACTATGGTAGATGGTCATCCAACTCCACTTAAAAAGGAAGCTAAAGTTTCTAGCTCCCGATAGGGCGGGAACTCCTTTGAAAAATAGCGCTGCATATAAAATCGGACTAAAAACGCTTGTAGCACCGCCCTAACGTGAGCTAAAAATTTTATTCATGGTTTCCTTGATCTAGTATCGTTGTGAATATGAAATAAAGGATGGGTCTAATACGATACGGATACTATTAATTTTATTGCCGACGCACGTTTCGGTGTTATACCATTTTCAAGGCTCGCATAATAATAACAAAATTAATTTTTCCGGTGTTACTATTATGCGAGCCTTGAAAATGGTGTAACACCGACCGAAACGTGCGTCGGCAATAAATTATCCGCTAGGTGTAGTATCCGTAGCGTATTAGTATCCATAGTAGTGCAAATTCAAGGCTTATTATTGGTAGAAATACGAATAACAATGCACTACTATGATGATGTAACAATGTATGACGTTTCCGTGCAGAGGCTTTCTCTTTAGGAGGTGTGGATTAGACCCATCCTTTAGAAATTTTAGTCTCATTTTCAGTTTCAATACTGCCGAAATTAATTATTGTATTCTATAAAATTTATATAAATAATTGATAAACCAGCTATTGCATAGCTCATTATTAATTTTGGGCATCAACTAAATACAGAAGTTGAGTCAACAGTAGTGGCCGATCACCGCGCAAACTTTTAAATGGTCACCAGACAGGAACCACTCATTGCTAATCTTCAAAATAGAGTCCATCATGCTCGATGGTCTTCATCCATCAGTCAGTTGGCGGATGCCCTTGCGAAACCACTTCTCCGGTTTCTGAGCGAAAATGTCATGCACAGCGTCTTCAACCTCACTGACATTACTGAAGCACCATACACGCAAGAAGAGATGGTAGTCGGAAGGTCGAGGCTGTATGGATATGGCAGAACCTCGATTTTTTTTCTAGCAGTTGACACATCATACTCTGCCGTTGTTGTGCTTGCGCAGGCGTCAGCAAGTAGGGTACAACTCCTGTTGACCTTTCCCATGGCATGCAGATGTCGAACCACACTCGATTATGATGTCCCGATGTCCGCCGCTAGTCCACGGGTGGTGCTGCCTGGGTTGGCTTCCGCTTGTTGCCGTAGGCTGCGTCATCCACTTCTTTGGGTTTTCCGTTCCTAGGCGCATCTTCCAGGCCCATGTCTCCAGACGAAAAGCGGGAGAACCATCGTAGCGCTGTCCATTCATTGGTCACATCACACCCTGACCTTCCACCCTGCAAATTTCGGCTGCTGCTGCTCGCGCACTGGTCCCCGTTTTCCAATAGCGACGAAAGAGCCCGAGTATCACCAGTTTTTCTGCCATAATTTTACATTGGCTGACGCAGGTGGTACAATGTCTATGGCATTCAAATTCGTACTGACGTTTCTTCCCACTCTTTTCTCTTAATAAACTGCGATATACCCTTGTGGTAAATGGTCTTCGCCTAGAAATCGTCAAACTCTACCCCCGCCCCCTCACGAGTCGGCCACTACTTTTGACTCAACCTCTGTAAATTAAATAAATAAACAAGTTAAGGAAATCCAGATCGCGCTAGGTGCCGCATAGATCGGAGAAAGTCCATTGCGACCTCTGCGGCTACTAGCGTGGTCTGAATTTCCTAGCTTCTCTAAAAATGGAAACTAGCGGAAGTTTAATGACTCCCTATTATCTAAAGCACGGTCTATAGTTATAAATGGTCGACCTCCACTGAATAATATAGCTAACGTTTCTAGCTCCCCATAGGTTGGGAACTCCGTTGAAAAGTGGCGTTAAATGTATAATCACTATAATAGTGAGTACGGACATTCTTTTCTCCGAACGTATGCCGCCAGGAATGCAAGCTCATTGGCTGGTCGGTCGCACGTGACCCTTCGATCGCCATTTTGTTGCCTTTCATGTAGTCATTTTTCTATGTGCATCTGTACGAATGCATACTTGTTAAACGCTGTTAACGTTAAATTTCTTCTGAAATGCCGTGCTGCTGTGCAGTAAACTGCAGTAACAAATCACGAATAATTCCCACTAAATCACTAGATTAAAAAAAAATTATTCAGTAAATTAATCTTAAAAAAACACTTTTTAAAAGACCCCCCGAACTTTCTTAGAATTCAATTTTCAAATAACTCGATAAAAATGTTATAAAAATTAAGGCTTCGTTTAGAGGTTATGTCTTCTTTTATTCTTTTACCATAGCTTTTATCTCTGGGGGTTTTGTACCTTTGTGTTTACTCTGGAGTTTGTTTCTCCCTTGCACTTTATGGCTGGGGGTTTTGTCCTACCCGCCATTGAACTACAACTCGTAAAATGCAGAATATACTACATTAATGAATTTTCTTTTTATTTATGTTAAAAATCTAATCATGTTTACAGAAATATTTTTCTGAAGAACAATTTAAACATAGGGATTAATTGGGAACACATCTATGTCAAAAGAATTCCTGAATTAAGATGTTTTAGAACTTGCCATGAACAAACGGCTTTACAATTTGTAAATGCAACTGTATTTAACAACTTACTGAAAGAAGCTGAAAAATTTATAAGAAGCAATGAAGCCAGCTTTTTATGATCAAAACTGAGTTCAAGTTTTACTCGCTTGCTTTCCTACTTTTCAGGAAAAAGAATATGACAGCAGGAATATGGCAATGCGAGCAGTCATTAAGAATGTGGAGTAAATATAAAAAGTAACAAAAAATATAGTTTTTCTTTCTTTTTTTCCCCTCTCAGAAATTTTTTTTTGTTAATTTTTCTAATGAGTACGTAACATAAGTAACCTAACTTAAATCATTTTAATGACTTAAATTTAAATGTAACATTTGTAAATATAAATAAAATAATATATATAGTATAAAAATAGGAAAACAAATAATTTTGTATTCAGTTTTAATAATAACTTTTAATAATAACTTTAATAATAATAATAACGGCCGTATCAACTTTTCAGAATTTTTCGTTGACCCGTTCAAGTCGAATTCACGTGTTAAAAACAGTGAATGTAAAGAATTCAAAGATACTGGCATGTCATGTAACAATCGATTTGTCAAGAAGGATTATATTGTTATTTTCTGTTCATCTTTTAAGCATTATTGACATCGGCGCGCGCACGTGAAATCGCTTTGTCGACGCACGATTGCTCAAGTGCTCATAATCTATAAGCTTATTATTAAGTAGCGGAAAAATCGAGCTACTTATTGGTTTTATTAGGAGCTTTAGCATAAAAGCTACTTATACGAATGCGCCATTGGTCTGTACGTTTATCCGGCCGTCCGTCCGGCCGTCCGCCGTTTGCACGATAACTTGAAAACGGATTAACTTTTTTAAATTCTGTTTTCAGAAATATGACCATCAAAGTCTTGGCTGGCCGTATCAACTTTTCAGAATTTTTCGTGGTCCCCTTCAAGTCGAATTCACGTGCTAAAACAGTGGGTGTAAAGAATTCAAAGATGCTGGCAAGTCATATAACTATCGATTTGTCAAGAAGAAATATATTGTTACTTTCTCTTCATCATTTAAGCATTATTGACATCGGCGCGCGCACGTGAAATAGCTTTGTCGACGCACGATTGCTCAAGTGCTCATAATCTATGGGTACGTTGTATTGGGTAGCGATTGCTCTTCTGTGACGCAAATTTGACGTCAGAGACTGTAATAGCTTGTAAACGTTGTTTAACTCTGATGTCAAATTTGCGTCCAGACGAACAATCGCTACCCAATACCACGTACTCTATAAGCTTATTAAGTAGCGGAAAAATGGAGCTACTTACTGGTTTTATTTTACACAGGATTTGATTCATCCTTCATCATTTCTACATTTTTTGAGGTAGAAGGTTAAAATTCGGAATGCAGCTTACTACCTTCACTATTTAGTTTGGTTTTGATTATCCCACTAAGGTCGGAGTTTTGGGGTGAAAATTAGAGGAGATCAAAACGTCTAGGTGTATTTATGCACATAAAAGAGTGAGATTCGGTATGCAGGTTCCTATAAGCAAGATCTCTATTATATGATCATTTTTTTCCCCGAGGTAGCCATGCCTTCCCGACTCGATGGCGGAATGAATCGAAAATATGGGGACTACATTGAAAAATAGTGTGCTAACTCTGTCTGTAATAAAGGAGCTGTAAAAAATATTTCCGGTTTTCATTTGACTGACCCTCGTAAGCAGAATAAGAATGGGGCTACTTATTGGTTTTATTATGTCAATCCGTCCCCTTCATAATTTCTACATTTTTTTGAGGTAGAAGGTTGAAATTCGGAATATAGCTTGCTATGGGCATGTCCATCTGCACTATTTAGTTCGGTTTTGATTGGTATACAGGGATCGGATTTACGGGGGTGGGATTCAGAGAAGGCAACATATCTATGTGCTATTTAGGTACGTAAAGGCGTAAAATTCAGCATCCAGATTCCTCTAGGCAAGATGTACATTACTGTGAAGTTTAGGCCCAATTGTTCCAGTGGGGTCGGATTTGCGGGGGTGGCAGTCACTTGGTCCTTAGAACTACGGCAATATATGGCATGTGATATATCATACGTTCGGATATGACGAGAAAGGAAAGAAGATAAGAGATTTTTTACATATTCTACATAGAAGGTGTGGCTATTAATTTCCAGGACTGACGTAACAGCACGAAAGGGATATCTCGCCAGAGAGAGAGAGAGGCGCCCCTGGTATCCGGAAGGTAGTGCATCTGCGCATGCTCCCAGAAGCGGACGTCATTGGGACGCAGGAACTTGGCCTTGAAAGACGCGTGGAAACGTATCTGGTAAAGTATTGTTGTTCAAGTGCAGATATGGAGCAAAGAATGAACATCAAATTCTGCTTCAAACTGGGTAAAAGTGCAACAGAAACACATGAAATGTTGAAGAAAGTATATGGTGAGCAAGCATTATCCCGTTCCCGCACATTTGAATGGTTTGGACGTTTTCGGGACGGGCGCGAAAGCGTTGAAGATGACGCCCACACCGGAAGGCCGATTTCCGTGCGTACGCAGGAAAGAATTGAGAAAGTTCGCGAGTTTGTAACATCGGATCGGCGAATGACTATTCGAATACTGGCCAGTGAACTGAACATCGACAAAGAGGTGGTTCGCCAAATTCTGACACAAGACTTAGGGAAACGCAAGGTGTGTTCCAGGTTTTTGGCCAACCATCAGGTCGTGGAGCCGAATCATCCGCCATACTCTCTGGACTTAGCTCCCGCAGTCTTTTTTCCTGTTTCCGAAACTGAAAACTGTGATGAAAGGAACACGGTTTGTAGATCTGGAAGACATCAAAAAACACGTGACGTTGACATTGAAGAGCCTTCCGAAAGAGGACTTTAAAAGTTGTTTTCGCAACTTGTACAGCCGAGCACAGAAGTGTATTGCGGCAGGTGGCAGTTACTTCGAAACATATTAAAAGGGTATGTTTCTCAGATCATCTATTCTGGTGTTATTAGAGCAGTCCTGAAAATTAATAGCCACACCTTGTATTACGTTCGAGAAAATCAATTTATTGATAAACAAAACTTGGGGAGAGGTAAAAAGTGCAGATGAAGTGGTAAAAATAGATGACTTGCCTTATCCTACTCGTGAGGCGGGGAGGGGGGGGGGATTAATTCTTTTTAATAAACGTATAAATGTATTTCTGCTTCACTGCTAAAGCTCCTCCTTGGAATGTTTACAAGATTTTATTTTAAACACGATTTGAATCACCCTTCATCATTTCTACATTTTTTGAGGTAGAAGGTTGAAATTCGGAATGTAGCTTACTATGAGCATGTGCACCTTCACTATTTAGTTTGGTTTTGATTAGCCCACTAAGGACGGAGTTTTGGGGGTGAAAATTGGAGGGGACCAAAAGGTCTAGGTGTATTTATGCATATAAAGGAGTGAAATTCAGTATGCAGATTCCTATAAGCAAGATCTCCATTCTATAAAGATTTTTTTTCCCGAGGTATCCATGCCTTCCCGACTCGGTGGCGGAAATACATTGAAAAATAGTGTACCAACTCTGTCTGTAATAAAGGAACTGTAAAAAATATTTCCGGTTTTCATTTGACTGACCCTCGTAAGTAGAATAAGAATGGAGCTTAGCTACTTTTATAATATCAGTCCGTCCCCTTAATAATTTCTACATTTTTTTGAGATAGAAGGTTGAAATTCGGAATGTAGCTTACTACGGGCAAGTCCATCTGCACTATTTAGTTTGGTTTTGTTTGGTATACGGGGATCGGAATTACGGAGGTGGGATTCAGAGAGGGCAACATATCTATGTGCTATTTAGGTACGTAAAGGCGTAAAATCCAGTATCCAGATTCCTCTAGGCAAGATCTACATTACTATAAAGTTTAGGCCCAATTGTTCCAGTGGGATCGGATTTGCGGGAGTGGCAGCCCGGGATCGGAATCGGGATTTTTGGCCCGATTGAACAATGCATCGCTACGCACGTTCTCACCATTATTAAATTGGTGTAATTATTATAGCAGACGCCACGTAAGTTGAACGACAGGATGACGTCATTTCTAACGCCAGCCAATAGACGTTAACAGTAAGTAAATCGCTTAGTTATTCCATGAAAGCATCCGTTTTCTTTTTCGAAACATTGTTTTCGTATTTATATTTAGTTTCCCTTTTCGTTTTTTTAAAAAATAGATAAATGAAATTAATAAATGAAATTAATAAATTAATAAATTAAAAAATGACGCAGAATAGTCGATTCGAATGCAATTTGTTTTATATTGTGACTTTTAATAGGCTTTCCACGTTTCAACGATATCTCCACCATTACTACAGTAGAACAAGTGCATCATGGGTAAAACCCATACAGAGCAAATGGATGAGAAGAGTTACTGCGCATGTCAAAAAGATCGTTCAACTTACGTGGCGGCAGCTATAAGCCGAAGACACGGTTTAAAACATAAAATATTAGTAAACTCATAGAAACCTTAGCACATTTAATGCTATCAAGATGACTTTTTGAGCCGCACACACTGCGCCCTCTGTCCACGGTTTTCAGAAACAGGCGTTTGTTATTGTTTACTGATTACTCCCAATTATAGTGCTCTAGCCCAACTGCGCCTGCAGCGACGCCTTATCAGGAGATAGAAACTTTAGTTTCATTTTCAGTTTCAATAAAATTCCTCTATGAGACAGCTGGCGCTATCTGTTTCGCTTAGCTTCTTAGCGTCATGCAAGTAAAAGATAGAGTACAGTAAGTACGTAAGAGCTAGAGCGTGAACAAGAGCGCTCATTCTGAATATTGGCATGAGACTGGCTGACCTTGAGTTGGTTGGCTTCATTCAAACTACAGTACATGAGTGCGATGCGTAAACGGGTACTACTTTCAGAATGAGCCTGGTAAAAAAATGGAACAGCACTAAAATAAAATTGAATACAAAATTTTATGAAAAATTTCTTACAAAAAGTTTTGATATAATTGACATATAATAAATATCATTAGATTATGCAGAGAAACTGGAGTATCTGTATTTTCACATCGAAAATTCTTTAAATTTTAAATTACTACAATCATAATCGAATTATAAGATAAATTTAAATGTACTAATGATAGCACCATTTTTAAATGCTTGTCGTCTGAAATTGAGATTTCAATATGTCATGGCGTTTACGGCTTGATGCAGACGGAAGTACAGGTGGTTTATTAAAAAGAAGTGTCTCTAGAAATTCGTTGGAAATTATCGTTAAGTGTAAATATTCATTTTGAAAGATATAAATGATATTTGAAATTAGTCTTTTGCTAGTTTTTATTATGCAAGGATATGTCATAATGACAGTTCTAATCTTGTGTTACATATTCAGCGCAATATTCAAGAGATCATAATTTCGGTTTCTTTTTTTACAATCGCAGGTCACACTTGCTTATTATTCAGACGGGGAATGTGTTTTATTATTATTATCTTTTGTATCCGTATACAGGATATACGTGACAAAGGAAATCTGAGGAGCGGAGGCGTGGCACGTGAGAGTCAATTAGCTTCCGCCATCATCACAGCCGTCTGGTGCAGTGAGTTATTAACAACTGCCGACGTCATTGAAAAGACGTGTGAGCGGATTTGATACCCCACGTTAAAATAACCTTTAGAAAGTGCATAATATGCACAAAGCAAAAAATAATAATATTGATGGACGCTAATTAATTTACTCGTCATTTAACATCTACTGTTGACATTGCTCGTCATTTAGTGCCATGTTAGCGAAGATTGGGATTATCATTTTATGCACATTTACATAATATTGACATTATCGCTTACCTGGACAGTGACAGATTTGCGTTTATGCAAGAATTTTAAACGAAGTTTTATATGGCCTCTTTTTCTGAATGGGATTAACGTAGTCATGTTATAATAGCCTACGGCATTTGTTTTCTCATGATCCATCTTAATTTATCGTTAAATTCCTGCAAAATTCCTTTGAATTATTGATGAAAAATAGGAAAGAAAATTCCACAGCCTGGGATCGAACCAGGAACCTTCTGCTCACCGTGCAGATGCGCCAGCTAATTGCGCCACTGCGGACATGGAAGCATTACGCTATCTACATGCCCTTAGGTACATAACGATTATTACGCCATTAGGAAAGATAGTCCCAGCCTGCGAACTGGGTACTGCTCCAGCCAGCCCTAAGGGCCTATAGATAGCGTTATGCTTCCATGTACGCAGTGGCGCAATTGGCTGGCGCATCTGCACGGTGAGCAGAAGGTTCCTGGTTCGATCCCAGGCTGTGGAATTTTCTTTACTATTTTTCATCAATAATTTAAACATCTGAGGTATGGCTTGTATAAAATCCTCATAGAACATCCAATTATTATTCTTTAAAATTCCTTTGATTTATCATTTCTATTTCATTGTGCAATGTTTAATGGCAAGAGAATGGAACCACGCAATACGATCTATCAATTACTTTATTAATGGGATAAAAAACTTCGTAAAGTTTTATGAAAGAGACTGATATTCCTGTAAAACTTAGATTATTTTCTTTATTTCTTTTCTCTTATCGTTTCAGTAAATTTTGAATGAATCTTAAAAAGTAAATTAAAAGAGTTTAAACTTAATATCAGGCCTTAAATACGACTACAATACAACAAAGATTTAACTCCCAATGTGTCTTTTAACTAAAAATCTACATTCTTATCTGCACAGATCACAACATTTCCTAATCAGTATTCTGCAAATTGACTAACACTCAACATTCACTATTTTTGAATATTTCTTTTCCTTAATGCTTATTCTTTAGAACACTTATGACAACGGAAATATTTCAATAATAATCATCACATGGAAATAGTTCAATTCTCAGGGTAATAAAAACAATACTCAAAAAGGAAAAAAATATTACTTTTAGTAATTTTTTGCAAATCAATCACTAGATGTCTTATCGTCATTCAGATATTGGAGATAGCGACTCGTCTCTTTGTATAATTCTTCAATTGTAACATTCTCAAAGTTGCTCAAATACAATACAGCATTGTAACGCAATATCATTAACAAATTTTCATAAATAAGTTTTGAATGAGTGATCTTATCCTCTTCATTAAATTTTTAAACTGTCTAATATTCTCATGTATAGAGCTCTAATAAACTTTAAGTTGTGACTTCGTACAAAAATGTTTTCATAACACTCTTTGCTGACATTGAGAAAAACCACGCTACAGTATCTGGGAAAGTTCAGTGAGGTGCTGAGGTTTTCAACGAGTCTCCATATCTGCATCTGACACGAGTGGGCGTCACGAAAGCCGAACTGATCATTCCGAAATTTGAACCTGACGAGAAATGATCATTGCGAACTGATCATTCCGAACTGATCTCTGAATCCTGGCGAGGATCAGCAGAATGCGTGTGATATAGTTGGAATTGTGTAATACCATTTTTTAATAAAATATACCTCTATGAAATTTATTTATTTATTTATTTATTTATTTATTTTATTGACATTTGTTAATATACAAATGCACCCGACTAGTGCCTCTATGGCCATAGACCGAAGAGTTTGGTCCTAGTGGGCGCAAAAATACAAAGCAGCAAATCGCTTTATTATTTTTGAATATTCCTGTATTTTCGTGCAGGAACTTTACGAGAAAAGAAAATAACAAACATCCATACATTAAATATTTTTATTAATATTGTCCACAGGGTTATGAAATTGATCATTTTCAAACCAGATTAAAAAAAATTTCTAGAAAAAATTTTAATATGTTCATCAAAAACCTTTGCCGCAACAAGTGCACGTTATTAATGATTTCCCTCATTATTAATTATGACTCTGAAATTAGCTTTGTTTTAGAGAATAAAGCTAATAAACGAACATATAAAAAGTGATTCTGAAAAAGCGTGTATAACTGTAAGCAATGACAGAGGTGACCAGAATGAACATTTTCTTTTAATACAGATTGGTGCAAATAAAGGTAGCCTCGCATGAATTGTAGAGAAGCTAACCTAACGCCGTAAGCAATGATTGGGCTGTCCCATTATCAGCGCTGCAGGTATATACCAAGAAGTGCATCATTTGAACGATTCTTAGATGAAAACGGGTGCTTTTGGTGCAGCAGAGAAACTTTATTGTTGAGAATTATGCAAAGACCAACTCCTGGAAGCAGTATAGTGATTTGTTTGCAGATGGGAAAATTGAAGATGAGAAAATTCCAAAAAAACATGCGATGCAACTTTTAATAAAAAAATTGGCGGGACACAGGTTCTGTTTTAAACAAGCGTAGAACCACTCCAAAACGAGTAAGAAATCCACAAAATGTCCAAAATCTCCAAACGATGATGCTACCAAGTCCAAGCAAATCAACGCGCCGTTTGTCTCAGCAGACAGAAGATCGTGTGGACGCATTCTACATGACGATTTGAAGATGCGACCATACAAAGTATCCGTGATCCATGAACTGAAACAAGCTGATTGCCTTAAACGTCTTCAGTTTTTAACTGGCTATTTCAAGAAATCACAATGAATGGACTGGACATACAGCTGTTTTTCATTTCTGATGAAACCTGGTTACATCTCCCGGGCTATGTCAATTCGCAGAACACCCGGCATTGGTTGACCAGTAATCCTCACGAATATCATCCAACTCCTTTGCACGACCAGAAAGTAGGCGCATGGTGTGCACTCTCTGCTCGATTCATTCTTGGTCCAATCTTCTTCCATGATACGGTAAACGCAGCACGTTACATCGCAAACGTCTTTAATCCATTCGTCAATCAATTAACTGAGGAGGAACTAACGTACGCCCATTTTCAACAAGATGGAGCAACAGCCCATACTGCATTTCGTACACTGGATCTGAGAGAGTTGTTAGCAGAGGTCAGGATGGAGTTGGTCCAAGCTGGCCTCCAAGATCACCAGAACTCTCAGTTTGTGATTTCTTTTTGTGTGGTGCTCTAAAATCCAAAATTTATCGGAACAATCCTCGCACACTTGAAGAACTAAAGCAAAACATTGTTTCTGAAATTGAGGCTATCTCGCAGTCTCAACTGCTTTCTGTATTTAACAACTTATTGACCAGAGCTCATAAGTATCAAGAGATGAATGGTGGTCACTTTCGGCATCTCCTGTAATCAGTTCAACCTTGTTTTGTTGTTGCAGAAGACAAACAGAAAATAAAATAAAACAAAATAATAAAAAATAAATAAAGTCCCATTAAAAATAAACAAATAAATAAATATAAAAACCAAAGGTATTCCAAAGTTTCAAGAAATGTTTACCAAACTTTTCACTTTATTTACCCTAAAACCGTGCAATAGCCATAGAAAAAACTCATAACAGTGCGTCTCTCGCTATTAACTTACTGTGCTAATAATGGGACAGCCCAATCATTGTTTACAGCGTTAGGTTGGTTTATCTGCAAGTCATGCGAGGCTACTTTTATTTGCACCACCCTGTACAATGTGGGGTCGCAAGTAAATTCGTCAGAAGCTAACACGTTTTATGTTTATTGCTTGTGTTATCACGTTCTTGCGGATGATTCCACTGTTTATTGCACGTGCATTGCTACAGTTGCTGCACTCAGATCGCTGCTAATTACCAACGGCATATGGAACATTACAGTTGGGCAGAACTTGCGGACATGCATATGATTTACGGAGAAGCACGTGGAAGGGATAGTGTTGCGCAAAGGCTCTATCAAGAGCGCTTTCCAAATCGCAGGATTCCAGGAAGAAGTATGTTCGCACGCCTTCATCAGCGTATCTGAGACACAGGGACTGTGGACGTTCGTAGGCCTGCATCAGGCCGATCTCCATATGGTCGTGCAGACGACTTGGAGGAAGATGGGTTCCAGCCTTTTGAAGCCAAGCCATCGACGAGCACTCGAGTAGTTCCCCTGCTACTGGAACTAGTCAAACGACTGTGTGGAAGATTGTGCGTGGAAGGCTGTTGCATCCTTTCCGGTGTCAAAAGGTGCAAGCTTTCTGTCCTACAGATTTTCCCGCTGGTGTTGTCTTTTCCACGTGGTTCCTGCATCAGGATGCTCGTGATCCTGACGTGTCCAATCACGTACTATTCATTGATGAAGCTACTTTCACCCGTGAGGGTGTGTAAAACACCCACAACTATCATGTCTGGGCAGACATTAATCCTCATGCAGCAGGAATTCGTGGATATCAGCATTGCTTCAATGTGAACGAGTAGGCTGGTGTCATTGAAAGTCATCTACTGGGCCCGTACACCAGGCCTAACAACTTGACAGGCGAGAATAGACCTACGGGCTGGTGTCTATCGGTTTCTGCAAGAAAATTCTCCCCGAGATCGTCGATAATATCCCTCTGGATGTTCGACAAAACATGTGGTACATGTATGATGAAGCTCCGGCACACTTCGCTCAGATAGTGCGCGACACTCTAAATACCGCCTTCCCAGGAAGATGGATTGGCGAGGTGAGCCTGTGGCCTGGCCAGCTCGCTCACCTGACCTCAAATCACTTGATTTCTTTGTATGGGGCCATCATCAAAGCCTAAGGTATGAAACACTTGTGTACACAGTGGATGATCTTATTGCACGAATTGCGGTTGCTGCTGGGGCCATTCAAGATACTCCACACATGTTTCACCCGGTGCGAGAATCTTACGTCGATAGTGTCAGCTATGTCGCACCACAGATGCCCGTCACTTCGAACATATGCTTTAACTGGCGTCGTTATTGTACGTAATGTTTACGGCTTTTGTTGTCTCTTTTGGTTGTCATTGTACACAAAAACCTTATTATTGTCGTAAACATAAAGTGTCTTGCATAGAAAACGTGATAGCTCCTGAACAATGTACTTGCGACCCTACATTGTATTGTGACGAGCCCCCACCTAATTATACATGCATGAACCCACATTAGCATAGCCAATGTGTCGGAAGGCGACCGTCAACGGGTTCGAGACTGATTTATGAGAAATGAGGTGTTGTGAGACCAATTATGCAATTAATCAAGCAATATTTACAATAAAACGTTAATTTTATTTCTATTACCAGCCCAATACATCTAAGAATTAACTGTGCTCGGAATTTTGGTAAAATTAATATTACTGACTAATTGAGTTACAACCCTAGACAGTAACGCTAGCCTAAAGGGGCCCCTTAGTCTAACGCGCTACCGCTATGCAAATCGCCACCAGGCGCGCGGAACACATGCAGTTCCTTACAATCGCATACACATAACCTGAGTCCTTCCTACAATATATTTAATAAAGGCCTTAGCAGGAGCAACAGAATTTTTTCCTTTTCCAATAATCATCATCATGAGGACGCAGTGTGGGTATCGTAACGTTGGGTCTGACACGGGACATCACCTCTCTTTAGCTGCTTTGGCATGACGCCGGAGAGCGTCACGTGATTCTTTTAACTTCACTCTCAATGAGGAGTGCGAGGAGAATCACAGAAACCCCGCCGGTGATTCCCGTGCAGTTAGCTACCAACTGCAAGTGTACCCCCTACTACACTCAGTGATTTGCCTCCCCTATAAGATCAAGGGATCCACTGCAAAGCTTTCACTGCCTCAAGATTATTGAGCCTTAAAATCAGTGACTCACTGCTTACAAGCGCTACTTAAATATATAGATATATTAAAAATTAACAGCAAACATTAAACTGAACATGTAATAAACTTCGCGTTAACCACAATGTTCATTTTCTGTAACACCCAAACTGTGCGAATTAGTCGAGGACGAATAGTTTGCACCGATAATTGTCATCTGTTGCATCTCTATTACTCTGGTGGACCCTCGCGTAGTTCCATGGACAAGGAAGAGCAGTAAAATTAAAATTTCACTCACCATTCGACGACATAAATATGGCAATCGGAGAAATTCGAATACTGCGCCAACAGTGATACCTGTGCATTGAACAACTTTTCATCGGGATGGCCAAATGAAAACTCCCTTCGAACACTCCGCTCAAGGTAGCAACGCCGCATCTGTAACGTCCTTTCACAAACTCCTTCCTTAGCCGAAAAAAAACAAACAATCTATTTTTTTATAACATATAAAAAGGTTAATGTTGACCAATAATGTTATACTTGCTGCTATTCAATGATACACAAGTGTCAACTTTGAAAGGGCGCGTTCTATTTTACAGTCCGACGCCATTATCGCTGTTTTTCCACAAAAAAACAAACGTCCTGTCATTCCGAACTTTTTTGGTACACACACATAAAAAAAAACTTAACACTAACTTAAATTTCTACAATAACAAAACAACACGTTAACGTAACAATTGAAGGATGACGAGAACTTCATCTTCCAAGAATTTTCTCCCAACAACAATACAAACAGCGATCATCTCACTCTGTTACTTCGCTTTGTTGACGCAACAGGGTTGAGATCGACGTAATGAAATGAATATTTACAAAAAAAAAATAATATCCTTTAATTCTAAACAAATAATATCAAAAATAGCAATTATAAAAATTATCAAAAGGAATTAGGCTGGTAATAACATAACCAAACAAACACTAGAGAATTGCTAGTAAAAATATAAAATTATTAAATTCCCATTGGGCCCATGTAAATTCCCCCAATTTAAATACGTGACTTGTCACAGTATTAAAAGAAAATGTTCATTCTGGTCACCTCTGTCATTGCTTACAGTTATACACACTTTTACAGAATCACCCTGTTTAAAAAAAAAAACAATTCATTACAATAGAAGAGAAATCATGTTAAAATAGTATTAATTTTCAACTCCTGAAAGAGCTAAGAGATAAATAAACGAAGCTGTATTATTTATTTAATACAAGATCGACCGTGTTACACCTAACAAATTAAAACGGTAACACTCTGGTTAGTTCGAAACCTACAGAGATAATGAATTGGTTGCAGATGTGTGGACCCGTTTGAAATTTGCTGCATAGTAAAAATATTACCCTAAATTATGACACTTTGAGATTCTGTCAAGTTTTTGGTGTCATCTCTCCCTCTCTGTGACGAAAAACGTAGAGTTGGTTTCTATTCCGTTTTTCGCCCGATTTCCGCGCTTCATTGACCTCAGTCCATTGCCTGAGAGATTTTCGTAGGTACGGGTAGAGAAACTTACGATAAAAACACGCGAACGAGTTGATATATTTCTCTTGAAAATATCCCGAACCGGTATAAATTAAAATTATTAGGAGAAAAACTCTCTCATATTACAAGGGCGGATCAATATATTGTGTGAGTCTGAAACCCTGTCACACATTTTTAGAGGAGGTAGTAGAGGTAGTATGGATGAATCTAAGCAAAAAAGTTAATATGAATACGGAGTCGAATTTGAACGATTACGGAGATATGAACAGAAATAATAATGCCGCCACTATGATCAACAAATTAATAACTCAGGTTCTATAAGATCTAGAATAATGAAGCTTGGGAGAATAATAGAGTATAAAACTGTGTATACCGTTAAAATGTGATTGAATTCCAAATAATAGTTTTCGAGTTACACAGTCATCATCGTAACACTTGCTCACATGTGAGTACTAACCACCACGTGTTACGATTTTATGTACCCTATTACTCTCCCAAACTTCATTATCCTAGATATTATACAACCTGAGTTATTAACTTGTTGATCTTAGTGGCGGCATTTTTATTTCTGTTCATATCTCGGTTATCGTTCAAATTCGAACGCATGTTTTATTTTTGACTTAAAATCATCCATACTATCTGCTCTAAAAGTTTGTGACAGGGTTTCAGACTCACTGTCACGGAATTCAAATGCTACATTGAATTCCGATGACACGAGCAGACGACTCCATACTCGCTACTTCTATGGTAGTAGCTGGAGAAGGAGCCGACGAGAAAACCATAATCAACAAGGAATTACGCAGCAAACCAATCAGAGACAGGTACGATATTTTCGTAATCTCGGCGGGAGAACCCGTGATCGAGGCAGACGTAATTGAGGAGGCCTCGAGAGAGGATGTGGCGAGAGGATTGCAAATTATGGTTCCTCGAGAAAGGCGGCTGTGAACGGACGAATGCTGTCGGCGTTAACACGGAGTAATGGCGAGCGAGCAACGTCTACGAGAGACATTCCGGAGACCGCTGAGACAAACCAGGAGGTAAAAAACCTGCGAGCGACGCCGACGAGGAGACCCTCGCTACAACGAACCCGACGTTCTGTCGACGTGGCGAAGTGAGTGCGGCTGAGAGACGGTCTCTTTTTTTATGAACAATTGAATTTCCCATTCTTGCCTTGTTGGACACATAGTGCGACTACGGACTTTGTACAACGGGTTTGGGTTTCAGATATTCTTAAGCACTCTCAGGAAGCAGAGCTACCATTCTCGGAACTGCGGAGCTATCGCCTCCACTATTGCTCTGCCATACGAGGATTATGGCCCTATGACTTGAGGGCATATATTATTCATGAACTGGCTTTTGTGCTTGTCTGTAAGGCTCATTAAATATCATACTACCCTACGTTAACTGTATATTTATGCTTCTTCTTTCGCAGTCCGCCGTCTATCCTTAGTGCACGAATAACAGGTGATGAGTAGGACGATGGGTTGCGTCATATTAATTATCAGTGACTCTCCTAACTAATTTCAGTATCTGCTAGACTGAACTTAACTTTGATTTTCTTACCTGATTCCGTCCTACGGGTCGGCCTCGATATTTGCTTCAAGTGTGGGAAAGAAGTTCTCCCGACACACAAATTAACTTTATTCGGCTTATAAAATGGTGTGTGTGTGTGCGTCGATGAGTACAAGTGTTACCGTCGATGTCGTGTCTACGTACCTTAGTGAAATTAATTAAATGTGTGATTTAGAGTTTCTTCACTAGTGATGTTTAGAGTGATTCGTGCTTTATGCTATGTCCTTGAGTTTTATCATAATTATGAATGGTGCTGATAAGGGTATACTGAGTTTTATCATAATTATGAATGGTACTGATAATGGTGTACCCATATCTTTATAATTAGGAGATATTGAAGTGTGCCAAATTTATCATAGCCTGATATATATGTATATATATATATATACACAGAGTGAATACAAAAGTCTGAACCCCCCTTTTATTTTTTGAACTGAAGCAGATATGTCAATTTTGATGAATCCAATGAATAGGAAGTTGTGGGTGGCCTATCCCATGGTGCACTTTTCATCATCCCAAATATGCAAATTAGGACACATTCAAAATTTATCTCAAAAACCGTAAGGGACAGAGAAAAAAACTCCAATTGCAAACTTGTTCAGCATAAAAAAACAAACGAAACAAAAAAATCATCAAAATCGGACCAACCAATCACCCACAATCATGTGGTGAACTGTTTGTAGCTTACAAACAGTCACACTGCACAAACAAGTTACTTCAAACAGTTTAAAAAAAAGTTAATCAACAAAATGCTCGATGTGACGACCGTGGGCACCATAACACAATTGGGCACGGAACCTAACTGACGCCAAAACATCGGCAAGCATGGCTGGTCTCACTCCTCGGCACGCTTCCTGGATTCGTTGAACCAGATCCTCCAGTGAGGCGGGCTGCGTAGCATAAACCTTGTCCTTCAGGTATCCCCACAAGAAAAAGTCAAGTGGTGTAAAATCAGGGGAGCAGGGTGGCCAACGAACTGGTCCTCCTCGGCCAATCCATTGTTGTCCAAACATCTCATTTAGACGCTCGCGAACGACCAACCCGTAATGTGGAGGAGCTCCATCATGCTGAAACCACGTGCGCTGATTCGAGGCCAATGGCAAATTGTCAATGAAGTCTGTGACTACCACGTTGAGAATTTCATCCCAGTAGCGTTCTGCAGTCAGTGTTCTATCGTAAAAATACAGTCCAACCACAGTGTCCTTGTACAATCCACACCACACATTGATTCTCCAGTTCACTTGATGGGATTTGCAGCAACTGCAGCCAGAACTAGTTGTGTTGTTGTATCCTCGTCGCCTTGTGCCCTTGGTCGTCCTGTTTCTGCATTAACATTCCCTGTAGCCTCGAATCTTTGAATAATGTGACGAGATGGATGGTGTTCGTTAGGGTATCTGTCTCGATACAACCTAACTGCAGCATGTAGGTTTCTCCTTGCCTCTCCGAAGCAGATCATGTTGACCATTTCCGGAACAGTGTAGCTTACCATCCTGGAATTGTTCTGTTTTCTGTGTGCTGAAACATGCCTTTTATTTGCTTTACCGCATGAAAGTGAATGTGAGTATGGTAATTTATGTTAATTTTTTGATTTGCATGCTTTACATGGTGGAAATATCAACATTCAGTTTTCCTTGTGCAGTGTGACTGTTTGTAAGCTACAAACAGTTCACAACGTGATTGTGGGTGATTGGTTGGTCCTTTTTTTTGTTTTGTTTGTTTTTTTATGCTGAACAAGTTTGCAATTGGTTTTTTTCTCTATCCCTTACGGTTTTTGAGATAAATTTTGAATGTGTCCTAATTTGCATATTTGGGATGATGAAAAGTGCACCATGGGATAGGCCACCCACAACTTCCTATTCATTGGATTGGGTTCAAAAAATAAAAGGGGAGGTTCAGACTTTTGTATTCACCCTGTATTTATATATGGGTAATTCCATTTTCAGTGCAGGCAGTGGCACTGACCTCTCGTTCAATGTAATTTGGTATACACAATTGCCCTAAGGATTTGGTAATGAATGCCAAATATTATTTTTTTTTTCATTTTTATGGAAGTTACGGACACTTAAAATTTGCGAATTTGAGTGGGGGCCTTATCTATGAAGTACTGTAACTTCGGTTATATTTTACTTAGAAAGATGTGATTGGTGACATCTAAAAGCTCTTTAACTGTAGATTCTACATGAAATTTTTAAAATTAAATAAACGCATGCGCAAATATTTGAATTTAATAAAAATATTTTATTTATGCAAATATCTCAAAAGGTGGGTATTTTTTTTTCGTTAAAAATTATTAAAATTTTACACATACTTTCATAAAAACAATACAAAAAATTCAGAACTATGTTTTGCTCCGTTTTGAAGATATTAATTTTTAAAGCTTGAGATCCAAGCAGCAGGAGTGAGGTAGTAGGAACTTGACTCCTCGTACAGGAAGAGAAAGCATGTAACCTTGGGACCATTCGTTTATTTACGTATTATGATTTATATAAATAGCATTATAAATTACAATTACACGAAAAAATAAAATCAATAGTAGCATTACAATAATATTTACTGTATATCATTGGAAAACTATTTCTTAGAACTTCAGATTTTTTTTTTCAGAAGACAGAAAAATATTGAGCACCTGTTAAATAAGAAGATAATTTAGTAAGAAAATATAAATTTGAATTATGGTATCGAATTGTTAGTAATAAATAAAATATATTTACTTTTCACTTCTTCGGAGTCGGTCACTTCTGAGTTACCCTGAAGGACGAGATGAATTGCAGAGGCAGCTGAAGTTTATACAGGCATCATTATACAGGGTGATTCAAAAGTTAGTGTACAGTAGTGCATGGAAACGTGTACAGCACACACATCAATATATTTCTGCAGGACGTCTTTGTTGATCGAATGATCTCGCGTGGCATCTGACCTGCACGCACGCCGGACCACACATCTCTGGATTTGTTCCTTTGGGGTGCCTTGAAAGGTAAAGTGTATGCAAACAATCCGCACACTTTATCAGAGCTGAAGGAGGAAATCACAACTGAAGTTCAGCAAATCTCACCAGCCATATTGAGCAGAGTGTTTCACAACGTGCAACTGCATCATCATGCAGGGATTGAATGAAATTTTACATCGTCATCAGGGATTGAATGTCCCGTAAGGTGCTTTTTCTTCTTTGGAAAGTAGTGAAAGTCGCAAGGTGCAAGATCTTTCATCTTTGAGCTGCAGTTTTTCATCTTTGAGCTGTAGGCGCTGCAACACCTCTTGTGTGTGGCGATTCTTTGAAGAGCGAGCGTTATTGTGCTGCAGATGATGGTGCAAAGCTGCCATTCAATCCTGGTGTCAACAACATCCCCGGACTTCCTCCCCGGACAACAAGCTTGGAACGCGAGCTTTAAAAATCAATATATTCAAAACTGAGCAAAACACAGTTATGAATTTTTTGTATTGTTTTTATAAAGTATGTGTAAGATAGTAATAATTTTTTAACGAAATCAAATACCCACCTTTTGAGATATTTGCATAAATAAAATATTTTCATTAAATTCAAATATTTGCGCATGCATAATACAATTTTAAAAATTCCATCTAGAATTTACAGTTAAAGAGCTTTCATATGTCACCAATCACATCTTTCTAAGTAAAATACAATCGAAGTTACAGTACTTCATAGATAAGGCCCCTGCTCAAATTTCGCAAATTTTAAATGGCTGTAACTTCCATAAAAAAGGAAAATAAATAATAATATTTGACATTCATTACCAACTCCCTAGGGCAATTGTGTATACCAAATTTCATTAAAATCTGAGAGGTCAGTGCCAAAAGTATAAAATTTCTGCCTGAATTGATGTGGAATGACCCATATATCTATTAATTTTCATTAGTTAGTTAAGTTTTCATTTTAGTGCCAATTAGCTACTTTATTTGCATCTTGCTCAATAAAATTTATTACAATTGGTATTGTCATATCATTTATCTCCCACTGTGTAGACTCGTATTATTATCCAGATATACACATGATACAGGCAGTGCGTGGTAGTAGATCGGGTTTTCTGCCACGTATATTCTAAGTGGGTTTACAGTCATAGTGCAAAAGTGAAGTTTTTTTTTTGCATGTGCCTTACTATCTGCTGTGTTTTAAAAAATAATAAGTAAATAAAATCCTGTATTCGGTGTGGCGACCGTTGTGTGTGTTGGTGCTACGTATGTGATGATACAGTGTTTGGTGATCAAGTGAATTTATTATGTGAATTTTCCCCCGATAATGTGATTGCTCAAAAAAAAAAGAGAAAGTTAATAATAGCGTTTCTTTTTGCTGCTATTCGGTGATGTGCTACTAGTTCAACGAGGTTTTTATATAAGTCAGTGCTCCTGTGGTGCTACGGAAGTGAATAGTGTGTCTTGTGTTTTGTGAAGTGGTGGTGTCTTCGCCCGGATTAGGGAATGCGAAGGATCCTTGTCAAAAAAAACAAACGAGAATACATGTTTTGTGGCTATCCCTAAAGGTATTGTGTTTGGTGTTCCGGCGTTCTGCTAGGGTTTGTAAGGTCGTCATAATGGAATTTATAACATGTGAAATCCAAACTTCCGATGGGGCAATAGCGGAAAGCCTAAGGAAAGTAAAGTTTAAAGGCAACATCATCCATTTCAATAAAGTCTACGAGGAGCTAGCCGATCAGCTAGATGCGCTCTCCGACGAAGACAAGATGGACTTATATATCCAAGCATTCCCAGAGGACCTGCAAGCATGCATAGGAAATGCAAGTTGGCTCGTTTTAAATGAGACAATGATCCTCATAGAGGATTCGCTGAGCTCAAAGAATAAACTCAATAACAGAAGATCAACTATACAACTAGCTCACCAAGCTTTAGATAGTAAAGACAACTTAGGAGGTGGTGTGGTTCGCAAGCATAAACGCAAACATAGAAAAAGAGCTTCTCATAACATTTTAACAGTTATAAGAGAGAGACAGGAGGAGATTCAAGATACCTGCCCTAATCAAGCTGACCCGGATGTCGTAAATTCGTTCAAGCGACTAGGAGAAGCGAATTTTATTAAACTCTTGCAAGAATGCGTGGACGTGCTTCAAGAGCAGGCCCATGAAGACATTTTGGATAGGTGGGTCGAGGTTAAACAGCTTCTAGAAATGAGTTCAATTGACAAATACTTGTACGCACAGTTTGTGACTGAATTATTTCTAGAATTGACGGATAATGTGGTCTTACAAAAGTTGCTTAAAAGGGAACAATCGAACATTACTGACAGCGTCAATAATATGCCAATTATACAGTGCAAAGTCGATATTTGTTTCCCAATTACATTAAGTGAGTTTTATAAAGAAAATTTACAGTCTGGACTTCAAGTGCCTATTTAGTATGACCATTTGCGCTCCCTTAGAGGGTTACGTTAATAACGGACTGATAGAGCATTTCTGTGGGACTTTTGCTAAACACAATAACGAATGCTGTGATATAACCATTAACAGGGTACAAGTTCAGGTAATCAAGGAGTTGCCCAACTCGAGGACATTGCCGAATGAAGAGGAGAAATTAAAGAAAGACGACGGTAATGAAATAAGACTTCAGTTGGTGCATGATTGTCCAATGGTTAAAATTGTTTCTCAAACTCTTCAAAGTGTTGCCCAATTATTAAGTAAGTTAGATGAAGTAATGAACAGAATGTCGGAGATCAGACCTTTAAAAATGGTGGTGATAAAGATACTGAACCTGGTGGTAAAAATGTGAGTTCCAAAGGTATTCAAGTGGACTTGGACTTTATTGAGAACAGCGGAAAGAGGTGTAGGTCCAAGAGGCAAAGAAATCGGCAGCGTGGTAACGGGAGATTCAGTAAAATGAATAAAAGTTTCTACCAAGAGGCAACAGCCTGTGCCGATGCATATAGCATGAAAGAGGACGACTCCGGAGGTTATAAAGATGGTCATGGTTGAAATAAAACCCTCCCGAGAGGTCAACGGTTCGGGGGTTTAAGAAAAAAGGATGGCTGAAATAATAAGGTGAGAACCCGACGTATTTTTACACGTCTGGACAACTCTGGTTCGAGTCCTGAGA
Organism: Rhysida immarginata; assembly: GCA_023313115.1. Lineage (NCBI taxonomy): Eukaryota > Metazoa > Arthropoda > Chilopoda > Scolopendromorpha > Scolopendridae > Rhysida > Rhysida immarginata. The sequence goes on from JAHWFO010068344.1 coordinate 23,745, forward strand.
GGCAGGAAGTAGCCTAACATGTTACGGATCAGAAGGAGCGATGGGAAGCACCTGGTCATCGGTTCATCCCCGGGTGCATAAGGCCAGTAAATGTAAACTCGAAGTCAACTAGACAACAAAATAAAAAGCAAGGGAGGAATATAACAAATACGTCAAGAAAAACAATTCTTCAAAGAAATTTTCCATGGAGAACGAGAATAAAAGAATTCCTCGTTAGGACAATAGGACTTATGAAATTTTTTCTAAAGAAAAAAAGATCTTAAGGAAAAGTATGCTACGAAGTTAGACCCATCAGCACCAGGAATACGCAGGAGTTTCTGCATTCGGACGTGGCCAGTATGTCACGGAATTCAAATGCCACTTTGAATTCCGATGACACGAGCAGATGACTCCATACTCGCTACTTCTATGGTAGTAGCTGGAAAAGGAGCCGACGAAAAACCATCATCAACAAGGGATTACGCAGCAAACCAATCAGAGACAGGTACGATATTTTCATAATCTCTGCGAGAGAACCTGTGATCGAGGCAGACGTAATGGAGGAGGCCTCGAGAGAGGACGTGGCGAGAGGATTGCAAAGTATGGTTCCTCGAGAAAGGCGGCTGCGAACGGGCGAATGCTGTCGGCGTTAACACGGAGTAATGGCAAGCGAGCAACGTGTATGACAGAGATTCCGGAGACCGCTGAGACAAACGAGGAGGTAAAAAACTGCGAGCGACGCCGACGGGGAGACACTCGCTACAACGAACCCGATGTTCTATCCACGTGACTACGGACTTTGTATAACGGGCTTGTTTTCAGATATTCTTAAGCTCTCAGGAAGCAGAGCTGGCATTCTCGGAACTGCAGAGCTGTCGCCTCCATTATCGCTCTGTCATACGAGGATTATGGCCCTATGGCTGGAGGGCATATATTATTCATGAACTGGGGTTTGTGCTTGTCTGTAAGGCTCATTAAATATCATACTACCCTACGTTAACTGTATATTTATGCTTCTTCTTTCGCAGTCCGCCGTCTATCCTTAGTGCACGAATAACAGGTGATGAGTAGGACGATGGGTTGCGTCATATTAATTATCAGTGACTCTCCTAACTAATTTCAGTATCTGCTAGACTGAACTTAACTTTGATTTTCTTACCTGATTCCGTCCTACGGGTCGGCCTCGATATTTGCTTCAAGTATGGGAAAGAAGTTCTCCCGACACACAAATTAACTTTATTCTGGTTATTAAATGGTGTGTGTGAGTGCGTCAATGAGTACAAGTGTTACCATCGATGTCGTGTCTACTTACCTTAGTGAAATTAATTAAATGTGTGATTTAGAGTTTCTTCACTCTAAATTGTTTATAGTGCTTCGTGCTTTATGCTATGTCCCTGTGTTTTATCATAATCATGAATGTTGCTGATAATGGTGTACCCATATCTTAATAATTAGGAGATATTGAAGTGTGCCAAATTTATCATAGCCTGGCACTCCACCTTATGTCATATCATTTACCTCTCACTGCGTATACTCGTATAATTATCCAAATATAGATATGACGCTCACCCTGTGTAAGGGCAATTATTTTTAAATTCGAAAACTACGTATAATAGATACCATTCGGGAATTTTTTCTCTGTTTTAAGCACATTTCAACGAGTATCTGAGTCCGAGATTAAAACCGTGCTGACTTGCTGTACGAGTCATTAACAATGGCTACTCTACTGCCAGTGTCCAGTTTGATAGAGCAACGTAGTGTTATTCGCTATTTTTGGGCTAGAGGTCAAAACGGCGGAAGAATACACGAGGAAATTGTGTAAGTGTATGGCGCGGATTGCATGAATAAGAGGAAAGTGCAACAATGGTGCAAACGGTTTCGAGACGGACGCACTTCCGTTGAAGACGAGCACCGTTCAGGCCGTAAGCTGTCGTCAAGCAGTGAAAGCAACATCATATTGGTTTTGGCAGATCGGTGTGTTAAAGTAAGTCAAATTGCTGCAGAGCTGGACATTACGGTAGGAAGCGTATACACTATAGTTCAGAAAGAATTGCCTATGGTTCAGATAGAATTGCTCGCAATGTACCCCACACAATTCAATACGTTCGGCTTATAGCCTGGAAAATTTGCAGCGCTATCTAGCAGACGATGAACTCATCGAAAGGACCATGACGGGAGATGAAACGTGGGTGCACCACCACACCCAGCAAAAGAAGCAACAGACAATGGAATGGAAACATGCCTCGTCCCTTCCTTCCAAAAAATTCAAAGTGAGTTTGAAACCTGGTAAATTTATGGCGACGGTGTTTTTGGATCACCCCGGGGTTCTTCTCACCGACTTCAGAAGAGAAAAGGGCAGACTCAATGCAACGACATATTCTAAAACCACGGATTGCCTTCGTGAAGCCATTCGTAAAACAGGCCTGATAAGGAGCTCGGAGATGTCATTATTCTCCACGCACATGTGGCTAATGCATTCCGAGCAAAGCTTCCCAACCATCCGCCATACAGCCCAGACTTGGCAGCAAGTGATTACCACTTATTCAAAATATTTTTGGCAGGCGAGCATTTCACGACTGACGAGGATGTTGAAGTTACTGTTCGCCACTGGTTGCGTATACAACACAGGTATGCAGAAATTTGGGGAACGCTGGGATAAGTGCCTGAATTCCATGGGTGATTACTTTTAAATATTCGTCAGAGAATGTACTTACTGTATTATTGTCAAATTATTTAGTTGTAAAATAAAACGCTATAAAACTGTGATATGGTCGGTTCCCTTATTTATTGAATTGCGTATATAAAAGGACATAAAAGTCAGTAGCAACACTATTTGCAAATCTGTCTTGTAAACTAAGCGCTAATTGTTAATTGTGAAAATATGAAGGAAATATTTAAACGTTAATTTTATTTACGATAATTTGGAAGTATTTGTGAGATTATTTGATTTCGCTTAAATCTATATCACATCTTTAATCATATCAATACAATATGCATGGATACACCCATCCTTATGTTATGGAAACATCTTCTGGGGATCGACAACTTCTTATAATTTGACCCGTATCTTTAAGCTATAAAATGGTTCCTATGTACATTACTAAAAGTGCCTAAATCAGTATCTGTCACCGATCATTTTTCTGCAGTACGCATTTTCACTTTTTATTAAATATCTCGGATCCAGACATGCTCTTTTATATACAAGACCGTTAATTCGTTATTGTTGATATCTAGTTCTATTGTAATTCAAATGTACCATGAACGACACAAGTATTCTATTCGGTATTGCGATGAAATTTGTTTACCGTTAACTAGACATAATTATTGCATCAGGTGTATTTCCCATGCTGGGGTAAAAAACTGGGCTTCCTTGCCCAATACAGTTCGATTGGTATCCCCATATTATAAATTCAGAAGGTTACTTAAACGCTTATATCTTTCAAACAACTCCTAACAAACATGAATCTTAACTAGCTGTTTGCATTACTAAGCTTTTTTAGGTGGTTGTTATGAAATAGATATCGTTTTAATTGTAAGATATCTTAATTTTGCTATGTACTTTGCTAATTTAGGTAACTTAATTGATAAGCAATAATTGGTAAATGTATAGATAAATTGAATTATTCTATATTAATTCATGCTGTTCTTGGTTATCCCGATGTTTAAATTGTTTAATATTTACTAACCTAAATTGCTACTTGATGAATTTAATACCGTTCAGTGGCCGCTGAGAACTAACACGTCGGTCTCTGACCATACGGGTCTCAGTAGGGCATTATTATTATACTAGTAGGACCCGTGGAAATTCCACGGAATAAAATGAACCATGATGAGATTGTAGAATAAAATAGAAAACGATTTAAAAGTTTATTAAAAAATATAACTCTTATGTAAGTGCAAAAACAACCTTTACAATACATAAAAGCATTACTTTCTTTGCAGTAATAATGCATATTGCAATGTGGAGTCATTTTAACTGTTATCAAAGTGAAGTTAGTATCTCTCTGTATATGATGATCTTTCTCGCAGTTTTGTTACCTTTCCTTCCCTATTTATGATAGTGCAACATTTTAACTTTCACATCTGACTATCTGCGTGCTCCTGAAAAAACGGCGTACAATTGACCGTGGTTCAGAAAGAAATAGACTCAATCTATTAAATATATTGGTCCATTATTGTTGATGGTCAGTGCATGTGTAAAAGGGAGATCATGGTCATTGGGACCCAACCTTAACCTTGGGATAAATCATGATTATTCATCAATGTACCCTTGATGCTTCGTTGGAATATTGATGTAATCCTACTACTTCTAATCTTGTGCTTTAAATAAACCGTTCTGATAGACCATGATTATTGATCCTATTTTTATTTGGAGTTTGTTTTAAGTGGCATCCTGCCTGGTGTTAATGAGTTTAAGAATTTCATAAGCAAGCTCTCTGTATGTACCACAATAAATCTAGATCAAAGCGTGACACAAGCATTATATACAAGCTAACGAAGGAAACACACATAGAAATATTGCATTTAATAATAAATATTTTTTTTAAATATTTTAAGTTCCTGTGCATTGTATTATTTCATTTAATAAATTAATATTTGTAGTGGTTTTAATTCTCTGAAAACAGATGCGCAAGTAGCAGATAAATCATTCAATATATAAAGTCATTCAAAATGATGGACCTAATTTATATCAGTTAATTAATAGGGTCAAAATGCAACTTATATTTACCATTAAAACACGTATAACTAAACCAATTCCCACTATAATTCATTTACACATTATATTCATTCATGAGACGTCGTTACGATTGTTTGATATATTACATGCCACATCTCAGAATGGAAAGTTTTTGGTTGGACCATATGGTACCATTAGTATATTTACTACTAAACAATTAGTGTACGTATTACTAAATCATTATGGCGTATCCTTAATTACTGGTTATATTCATTTATGACACGCCATTACGAGTTGCTTGATATATTATATGACATGTTTTAGCATTGAATGTTTCCAGTGGTATCATATGGTACGATTAGAGTACGTACTACTATAGCATTACCGAGTATCTTTAATTACTCGTTATATTCATTTATGATAGGCCGTCACCAATTGTTTGATATATTACATGCCATATGATACCATTGAAAATTTTTAGGGGGCATAGTAATGGTACCATTAGAGCACGTGCAATTGTACCTAGATCGACTATCTCATTTTCGAACGTGCTATGTCCCACATTTCTTCATTGGTGAAAACAGAACGTGAAAAAGTTAATTCGTTTTCAAGTTACGATACTAAATAATAAGCTCCCTACTATTATAGAAATCCTTATTACTTTGCCTGGCTCAAACGTAACGTGCGAACGAACAAACGAACGTACGGACGAAACACAAGCAGAATTATAATATAGATTATTATTATATTTTAACTAACTAAACTAATAAAATAAAATAAAATAACATAAAAATAATATAAAAATTAGAAAATAAAATCATTTCCGATTACTTAATATGGCTGATGTATCATCTTTGTTTGTTGGTATTATCAATGTTACTTAGATAATAATTATTATTACATAGATAGCCTTGTTATTATACAGGGTGTTTCAAAATTATGTACAATAAATTTAGTGACATATTCTTCAGGTCAAAAGAAGACGAAAATGTTCTATAGCACTTTGTCTGGAAACGATTTGTTTGCGAGTAATCCAATATCATACAGTAGGGAAGCACAGTAGTTAGCGGACGATATTTTAGCAGTTCCAGCGTTTCGACCCAACACTAGGTTGAGTAGTTTGTTCCATTTAAACCTACTTTAGGGTTGTTTCATTAGTTGTGTACGGTTGTTTCCATTACTGTAGTTTCACTACTGTACATCCACTAGGAATATCAATTTCAGAACGTTTGCGTGCTCTGACATACGCATTACGATATACGTAAAAAAAAGTCATGTACACGTATTCCAGTGCAGAATACACTGACATGCACCTAATGTATGGTCTTGCGGACGGAAATGCTGTGGAAGCAAGAAGACTCTACCAAGAACGCTTTCCGAATAGACGTTTGCCAAATAACCGAACATTTGTATCTGTCGACAGACATTTGAGGGAGCGTGGTTCCTTTGGCCGTCAAACAGGACAAGGGCGGCCTGTAGCACATTCTCCGGATGAGGAGGATGTGATAATTGACATCATACATGATGAACCACAGACAAGCACCCGTCGTATTTCTTCCATGGTACACATTCCGCACTCATCTGTTTGGCGCATTCCTCACCGTCAGCTTTTACATCCATACCACCTGCAACTGGTTCAGGCACTGAACCCAACGGACTATCCACACCGACAACGATTTTGCCAATGGATACAACGTCGTCATGCTGCAGACCCTAGTTGTCTCAGCCAGATACTTTTCACGGACGAAGCAACCTTCACCCGGACAGGAATCGTAAATTCTCACAACCAGCACCATTGGGCAGATGCTAACCCGCATGTTACCAGAGCTCGAGCGCATCAAGAGCGTTTCTCCGTGAACATTTGGTGTGGAATTGTCGGAAATAACTTAATTGGCCCTTATGTGTTGCCGCCACGATTGACTGGGCCAACGTATCTTTTGTTTCTGCAGAATGCATTTCCAGAATTACTGGAAGATGTTCCTCTTTTGATAAGATCTAACATGTGGTTCATGCATGATGGCGCTCCAGCACATTTCAGCCATGTTGTGCGAGCACACCTTAATGCTGCATACACGAATCGGTGGATAGGTCGAGGTGGACCGATAGCCTGGCCTGCAAGATCACCCGACCTTAATCCCTTGGACTTTTTTCTGTGGGGTCATGTGAAAACGATCGTCTACAGCACAGAAGTTCCTAACATTATGGATCTGCGACAACGAATTGAAAATGCATGCCAAACCGTCCGTAATGCTGGCGACGAACTCTTCCATGACATCAGACGGTCGCTCATGCAACGAGCCGAAGCGTGCGTGCGAGCTGGTGGCGGGCACTTTGAACAATTCCTGTAATTTGGAGCCACGGGTTTAGTTGGCTGTATCGCGTAAATAAATCGTTTCCAGACAAAGTGCTATAGAACATTTTCGTCTTCTTTTGACCTGAAGAATTTGTCACTAAATTTATTGTACATAATTTTGAAACACCCTGTAAACAAGGTGTCACACAAAGGACTCCCTGATTTTAAGAGTAAATATCTCGGAAACGGAGATCGAAAAATGAAACGAGCGGTATGTTTATTTCGAAAGCTATAAAAATCTGATATGGAAATTTCAAAATTAGTTACAAATGTTGCCGACACATGACGCTGTATATAGTGTACTGAAGGAAGTGGAAGAAGTCATGTATTCCATGGAGCAGTGTGTTTTTCTGATATAAGAGTACCACCATTTAAATTGTTAAAGAAAAGTTTCTAGCCTATTTCTCGGAACCTGTTGGCAACATTTGTATCTAATTTTGAAACCTCTGTATCAAATTTTTACGGCTTTTGAAATAAGCATACCACTTCTTTCGTTCTTCTTTCGATCTCCGTTTCCGAGATATTTGCTCTTAAAATCAAGGAGTCCTTTGCGGGACACCTTTTATATACAGTATTTAGGAGATTTTGTTAGATAATTTTTAATATTTTTTTTTGGAATGAGGGAGAGAAGGGGGGGGGGGGAAGTAATGTTGCTTTTCTTTATAACATGCTTCTTTCAAACTGTATAATTATTTAGGATAGAACTAGTTTCATCTCAATAGATTTTGAAATACAGGTTTCCCTTCTATATCATAGTAGTTAGGTTCCTAGAAAATGCCGTGTTGTATGAAACCGTGTTATAGGAGACCCAGAATAAGTACAAAAAAAGGGGGGTTAGGTTCCGGAGAACTTCTTAAAAACAAATAATGTACTACATGTATTCAATACAAATAACTTAATTTTTATTAATAATATCAACATATATAGGTTGTTTATGAATTCCATTGCCAGACTTGAAGAGGTGGTAGGGAAAATCAAAACTAACAACTATTCTGAATACCAATTTTCCGACAAAATTTGTGAACGACTTAAAAAGGTATAAAGATCACGACCAGCCCCTGTGAATTCTGCACTGCACGGCACCCGCAGAGCCACATGCAAAGCAGGAAATTAGTTACGAAAGCACTAATTGGTCAATCATGACATGTAGTTCCGGACAATTTACTTGTTCAAACGCAAAAACGGTTATTACAGAAAGAGAAAATTCTTATTAACAATATCGATCACTTTGTGGGCAGAATCAAGATTCATCACATTAGTCCTGCTTATGCCCAAAAATACCAAAAGTGCAGTAAAATAATAATTCAATTCAATTCAATTCATTAAACAATTAGAGCAACTGTTCGAAGTGGTGACCCTGGGCTGTGATGCAGGACGTGCATCTCCATTGCATGTTCTCTCGCACTCTCTCAAACTCTTTTGGTCTTTGCTGAACCTCTCTCAGGCGTCATAAATTATAGCTCTCAGCTGGTGAACACTGGCTACTGGAGTAACATAAACTAGGCTTTTCAAATGACCCTACAAGAAAAAGTCCAGCGGCGTTAACCCGGTGATCTCAGTGGCCAGTTAATGATGCTACCTCTACCTATCCAACGTTGAGGGAAGGTTTGATCTAGAAACTCACGCACGGCCCGGGTAAAATATGCTGGTACTAATTTCCTGCTTTGCATGCAGCTTTGTGGGTGCCGTTCAGTGCAACATTCACAGGAATTGGTCGAAATCTTTACACCGTTTTAACTTGTTTACAACACTAAATAAATGGAGCCAGATACTGTGGACCGTCGTCAGAATAAAAGGGAAGAAACCACTATTCCACATAAAATATTTAATCCGATGGATGTACCTTTTGGCAGCGAAGCTGCTTCTTCAGCATACAGGAAAGATTCGATCAGCGTAGTCAAGATATTCGAATCTTTCCTGTATGCTGAAGAAGGCAGCTTGGCTGCCGAAATGTACATCCATCGGATTAAATGTTTTATGTGGAATAGTGGTTTTTTCCCTTTTATTTCGTTTACAACGTTTTTGTGGGGAAAATGGTATTCGGAATAGTTGTTAGTTTTGACCTTCCCTTTCTAAGTCTGGCAATGGAATTCATTAACCCCCTATATATTTATAACAAAAAAAGAACAAGATATAACATTATTTTCAATTTAATAAGGTTATGCTGATGAAGACGACCATACAGTGTTTTCGTCTTCATCAGTGCTCATAACAACCAAACGTACGGCCGTTTCATCGCGCACGCTACTCTGAATTGTCTTTTCTGCTCGGCTTTTCTTTTTGTTCCCACGGAAAATACCGAGAGTTAATATGTGATAGAGCACGTGCTCCTAGGCTAGCGTGGGAAACTGTACCAGAAACACGAAAAAAACACAACCACAACGATGTTCACTTGACTCAGAGTGTGCTTTAATACAATAAGTTAACTAAAATACGTTGAAGTACAGTGTTATACGAGGGTTTCTGCAAATTCTGATCGTGTTAGAGTGAAACCGTGTTGTAAGATACCATGTTGTAGGAAAAAATCCTGTATTGTTTTCGATTCAGAGCACTTCTTATAACAACTGCGCTCCATATGCAACATTATTGCACCTTTTTTGTTATCAGTAGCAGTTAATCTAAGAACCGTCATTAAAATCTTTAAAATGATTTAAAAAGGGTTAATGGGAGATTTAATTCTGCGCCACACCTCTTATTATTATAATTTCACTAATAATTTCAAATCTTTGGGGAGAAATATCATATAAAAGATACATGTGCATACTTTTAGAATGCATGAAGAAAATTTTGTCAGATATTTAAATTCTTGTTAGCCTCAAGCATAATTTTTGATGCCACGAGAATCTTGAAGAAGATATAAGTGACGTGGGACGTAGGTTTCAATTTCTCGAAACTGTCATATCGTAGGTTCTAATTCAACGATGGAATGGTTTGTATTTACAGGGCAAGTCAAAATGATAGACCCGATTTCAGACCTTTATTGTGTGCTTCGAAAGGTTAACTTTCAGAGTTTAAGTTTCCACGCAGTGTATTCACTTTCTACAGCTAAGGAACAGCAACGAGCGCCTAAAGAAAATGGATTTGACTGGAAACCAGACATTCTGTTTGCTTGACCCCATGTGATTTCTTCCTGTGGGGGTTTCTAAAAGATCATATGTGCATACAACCAGTGCCAAAAACATTGTATGATTTGCGTGCCCGCATCACTACAGCCATTGCTGATACTAACTGCGACATGGTATGAAACGTTTGACAGGAGATAGACTATCGGCTTGATGCGTGTCGGGTTATGCAAAGGCGCTCACATACAACATCTGTGATGTGATGTGATGCGTTTGAAGTAAACTTTGAACGTTTACCTTTTGTATAACGTGTCTCACAATGCCATCTGTTGATTAGATTTCACAGCGTAAATGCCTGAAGTAGGGTCCGTCATTTTGACTTGTCCTGTATTATGTACGAGGATTGGTCGTAAAGTAAGGCCTCCTAGCTGCAACTTTGTTATCCAATTTTCAAAATTCTTTTTGTATCTGATACTTACATTTGTCCTCTGCATAATGCAATATTCACTTTCTGACATAGTCACTGTCACGGAATTCAAACTCCAACGTGAATTCCGATGACGTAATCGCCCGCTTTCGCTCTCGAGTTTACTATCATTCCGAGAGGAAGGCAGGGCGACGTCATTTTCGTCACCAGCAACATCAACACGCACCGCCCAATCAGCGAGAGGAGCGGGAAATTCGTCATGGCAAAGTGGAAAGCGACGATCGTGGCATTCGTTACGATGGAGTCAACAGATACAGATCAAAAGACGGCTCATGGAGAATGCGGAAAGAACCTCAGCGAGGTGGAACGCTTCTAGGCACAAGGAGAAGGAGGGAAGACAGTTTACGACCCGTTTCTGCAAGGGTAGCTTCCAGGCCTTCGGTAGAAAGAAGCGAGGCGACAGCGGCGTCGAGCGAGAGAGCCCCCGCCATAACGAAGTTGTCGACGTGGCAAGACGGCCGCCGAACAGAAGAGGAGCCGTATTCTGCCGGATCTGTGAGAACTCCGAGGCTACCGAGGTGGACGCCTGAACAGAGAACTCTACTCTTGGTAAGCGCTCAATTTCACTTAGGCCATAGTGCGCAAATAGCAAGACAGTGCTTCCCGGAGCTCAGATATAGTGAGCTAAGAGCCCAAACCCAGGTCCAAGGACTGTGGCCCTTTAGCCTAGATGCATATCTCGAGCGGGACCTTGGATTCACCTACGTGAGACGATTACGCTCATAGCAATTAGTGTCTTTTATTTCATGTGCACCCTCTCTATCATGTGCACCCCCTCTATCTTGGCACCGAAATTAGAGGTGGAATTTGGTCGATTCCGTTGGGTGTATTTCAACGGCTATTTTGTCTATTTTTCTGTGTTACGGTGCTAAGTGTAATGGTGCCCGTTTGTTATAAGCTCCAGTGCTCCTATTTCCCGGAGGTGTTTTACTTACCTGTTTATGTGACGACGTCTGTTGCTCGCCGTGTGTGGGGTAACCATTATTACTTAAAGTGTGATGATCCCACCCCCCAGGTAATGCACAAGTGTGCATATATTATTAACAACACCGGAGAATGAAATAATCAGGGGTTCAGAGAGCCAGTAAATAATCTACAAGAACTTAGTTTTGCGTTTTATACTAATACATACTTTATTCATAATTCCACCTTTATCATATGTGACACATTATATTTCCAGATCTATAGGCTAAAACCTTCAAAACTAGGGGCCCCTTAAACGTTTTATGTTATCATACCATGCATTAATCTACATAAACTATTGAATCCATAAATGGGGTTCGTCTCCACTTCGAGACTCGATGGGAAATCTGAGGTCAATTGCCTATTGCCATTAAGAGGCTAATTGGAAGGGCGGTGCAGATTCATTTTCCACACAGTGGCGTCGCGCTTGATTCCGCTTGCTCACGTCCCCTGAATTAAGTATTCAACCAAACGAACACTACGCTTCTTCTAGCGCAGCGCGCCCCTTTTATTAGCCAACTAAGGGAGGAGCACGGAAACCCTTCTTAGGTGGACGGAGCAACCGAACGAGCAACCGGCACTGGTGAGCCCCAAACGCGCGTCAGTTTTGCGTCGCTACTCGTGCTTAAAATCCCACGGTGCGACGACTGGGCGCGAGGGTACCGCTCCGCTTCTTCACTTATGCTGCAACGGCGCTCGCCTCAGATTTCCAGAAGTACATCCGTTAACATCGTTTATCAGTAAGGGAATCTTAAGTCAACAGGCTTTCTGCATTTTTAGCTCGCTTTTCGTACTGCAGCAACGGAGAACAGAGATCAGAATTCTCTTAATGGTGATTTAATTAATTTCCTAAGAGTTCTCCAACTTTTATATAACAACAGAAACGTCGCAGGGTAATAGTTTTACTGTTCAGTCTCGTGAGATGCGGTGGGAGGTGCCGCATCCAACATTCTGTTTTTTTTTCCTCGTAGTAGATCTGCCGCTACTCAACTTGGTATGGTGTCACTCACCGTAAGGTTCCGCTGCTCAGATATTATACGCTAAGCCATCTTAACATACTTCCGAGAACATACATCGGCCGAAGTCAACAACGTTCCGTTCATTTGCCCCTGTTATCGGTGTCGCTCCATTTCACTCAAATTCTACTTGCTTCCGTCATTCTCGATCGGCCTCGGTGGCTCAGCAGGTTGCGTGATCGCCTCTGATGCCCGAGTACGCGGGTTCGATCCCGGCCGAGGACGACGAGGATTTTTCAGGGGGAAATCCTGAGATCACGCACTTCCTTCGGAAGGGAAGTAAAGCCGTTGGTCCCGTGTAGTCGTTTGCCGGCTGCACGTTAAAGAACCCTTGCGAGGCAAAATTTGCGGCCCCTATAGCGCCGTCCTGAAATGACCATGGCAGTTGAAAAGGACGTTAATACCAAACAAACCAAACCAAACGTCATTCTCGCGGCGATCCTATACAACTCATGTATCATAAAAAAAACATTTAAAGATCAATTAAACAAAATCATGTTCCTATTCCGAGAAAACATCATAGTTCAATCACTTATCGTATAGTTTCAGTCAATTGCAAAACATTCCCAGTCATTTAGTTCGAATTATCATCAGTTTATCCATCTCGTCAAGCCATCAGCGTTGGAAAACAAATCATAATCATAAATATAATCATAATAATGAAAAACAAAAAAGGAACTAAAAAAAAACAACACGCACACGCGCAACAAAACAACATTCACACATAAGCTCTCATTCTCCGAAATTCTCACAACAATGCTTTATCGGAAGCTGCGTTCGTCTTCTCAGAAAACATATCAACGCTTACAGCCGCCAATAATGTACACACCCTAAACAATCACCCTTCTCTTGACAATAAAACAACAATATCAGCCACAACAATACCGATACACATAAACAACGACTAAATATGCAAAACAAAATTACATTTTACACACATCTCAATCCCTCAAAACACTCCATTTACGACCTCCAAACTATTTTCTACCCAATTCAATCCACAGGTAACATCCCCCCTCCGTCGGACTCACGTGACTACCAGCACACCTGGTACGTCACAAAAGAAAGCCACTGAGGCGAAGTGTATAAGTTAAGTGCATATGCGCAACAGAGTTCTACAATATTTTTGAATTTGATTATATTGGACTTCGGAAGGCCATGTGCTTTAAGGGTAGTTTGTTTTAGTGTACCCATTCATGTTCCGTAGCAGATAAGGTGTTAGAGCTTATTGTACCAAATAAGGGTTGGTATTTTATCCCGAAATTAATTATCGCTCACTGATAGAACTTATTTTTGTTCTTATGGTATGAACCCAGTATGTTTGCCGTTTGTAGCCATATAGTTATTTGCTAAATATTATTGCTAGTGTTATATTTATTTGATATTTGCCTTGAAGTTAGCATTAAGTATCCTGTTTGGCTATATTGGTAGGTAGTAGCTATGATTGTTAATTTGTACCATTAAGAGGGTTGTTATGCTTAGGTTAAGCTTCTACTTGTGCTCATTTCAATTAAGCAATTAATTCAAGCCTTAGCTTTAAGATTTGCTACCAATTTCTCATTTTATTTTGCTTTTCGAATTTAATAAACATTCAATTTTATTACTTTACGCCTTTTGTTAACGTGTTCCTGTTTTCCACTGCGCATTACTCTTTGCTCATTATTACACGTTACAGTCACCATCCTTTTCCACGCTTTCGCGCAATGCATGGAAAGGGATGGGGACTATGTCGAAAAGTGAATAATGCGTTACATAGAGGACAAATGTAAGCATCAGGTACAATTAGAATTTTGAAAATTGGTTAAAAAATATAAAAGTTACAGCCATGGAAGCATTACTATTCAACCAACCCCCGTAGAAACTTCTAAGAATTATGTCAAGTTTTTAGCGATGTAAAATAGGCACATGTTGAACTAGATGCTGATGCGCCCAAAATCCTAATGATCAATGAAGCAGCAAACGTGAACTGTCGAAACACACCATTTTTTTTCTGAAAAAAAATGGAAACTTATAGGGTAGATGTACCAGTAGTTGACAGTGTACCAGTAATTGACAATTCACGATTTAAAGGCTTTTAATAAATTAATAATGCAAGAAAAGGCACTGGTGTTGCCACCTCGTATTAAACAATGAATTAAGCTTGTCAGAACAGCAAAAGACTAGGAACTTTGATTCCTATTATGGCCGCAAACACATGTTGATTGTTCAATGCCTTACCGAGTCGAAAAAACCTTGTAATGAACCATTACGGGAGGGTTTAATTACTTGAATATATTTCATGAATGTTATGCAATATTTGTTATTAATTTTAAGTGAACCTTTTTATGTGATCAGTGGACGATACTTCTAGTAGTAACAGAATTTCAGATGACCAATATGTTAACTATTTTAATCCATCATAAACTATTAGAACCCAGTTATGTAGTGTCACTAGTAATTGACATAATCTGTCAATTATTGATAATTTCTGTGTTTAAAAAAAGAATAAAAATATACTAATGTTATATAGAATGTAGGGTAATAATAAAGGAATCATGATGTGTTTAAGTGTAACTTCTAATTGACCTAATTATAGGAACTTGACTGTCAATTTCTAGATGACATAATCTTCTAGGCCCTATTTGCCGATTCTTTTTGTTGGTCCTGAATCTTGTCACAGAGACGATCGACAGATAGTCCAGGACAAGTTATTTTCCAAGAAGAAAACTACTACTGGTATTCTGTTTACTATGATAAGTAGCATAGGATGAATTGGATGAATTTTGCAAGTAGGAGAACAGTTGTCAAAAATCACGTTTTTCTACGAACAATTTTTTGGCCAAGATGTGATGATATTGCACTACTGGAAAACGCCTTCATTTTCTTTGGTCCTTGCACTCTACATGGGAGTGGATTGATTTTATTTATTATTTCAAAGGAAAAAAGGATAAATGATCTATATGAACAACTTAAGTTTTAAAAAGCACAATTTTAGTTAATGTTAAATACTTTACACAGTGCTTAAAAATGTTAAAGACTTTATAGATAATCTTAAAAATGCTTGATTTCATCAGCTACTTTTTAATGTTGTCAATTTTTTTGTAAACATCTATAATAAAAATGTGTAATTACAGTATTCTGAATTACTGGTCAAACTGATTATCAACTTCTGGTGCATTAACTATCAACTGCTGGTGATAGATGCATTAGTTAGGAAAAAATTTAATAACTTAAAAGATTTTAAAAATATAATAATTGTTTAGAGATTGGCACATTCTGCATTATATTTACAATTTAATAGTACAACTAGAAAAGTTTCAAAATGCAATTTGATTTACATACACAATTTCGTTTCACAGTAATGTCTCAAATTGTCAATTACTGGTATATCTATCCTACAAAAGTTTGATTATAATTTTTAGTAACGATTTATTGCGTGAATACTGTGGGCCACGTGCAGGAAATTTCTTTGTTTTCGAAGAAAGGCATATCTGTAGTACATGCTAAATGGAAAAAAAAATCCCGGGAAGGGTTAATTCTAATTGGCCACAAACAGCAGAATCCTCGAGTTCCCAAAGCTGAACACAACAGATCATTCGATAGGTCATGCAGCTTGTCATGTGTGAAAATCCAGCAATCGAAAGGGCGTCAGAAGTTGTAGGAACTTTACAGGTTACTGTAAATACAATAATGAACAAAGATTGGCAACTGGAAATGGAACGATCTTGAATTAGGTGGTCAAAAGCGACCAATCGGCGTGCAGCATTCGTGTCACGTAACCCCACACCTGCCTCCAGCGTCATTTTGACGTCATGGCGGCCATTTTCTGGTCATGTGATGAGTTTTTTCAGTGACGTCACGGCTGATATGAAAATTTTTAAAATTTATTTTTCTTTTTTAATCTTAATTTTTTAACCTGCCATTTTTCTAATTTTCGGGTGTTGCCATTTTGGGTGTGGTCTTTGTTTTTGGTCCTTGTTTTGGGTGGTCCTTGATTTGGATGTGGTCACTCATCTGGCTGATATCTTCTTGATTAATCACGTGATTGCAGCCATGTGCCGATGTCCAGAGGTTGATAATAAAATTAATTTCATAATTCTTGCTTAGGTCCAGGGTGTGACAGGCTCTTGCCCTTTCTCAGTGCAAAAGGGCTCTTAAGTGAATTTGTCTCACAATTTACTCTACTCCTGATCCGCTATATATATATATCTACTAATACAGGGCATGGTAAATACAGGGTGATTCAGTCAATTTCTGACCATTTCAGTACTATGATGTATTGATCCATTATTGATTACAAACTTAGCATTTCAGGATGATATTTTAGGCAGTTCGGAGTTTTTATTCCCGTGGAAAAGTCTTGATGATATGCTCAATGTGGCCACCAAGAATGTTTTGAACTGCTCGCAGTCGAATGATGTCCATAACTCTATCCAGGATTTCTGCATCCACAAGGGTGCAGCAGTTGACGATGCTTTGTCGCAGCTGGTCTAGGGTTCTTGGGGCTGTAGTGAACACACTGTCTTTTAGGAACACCCAGTGATAAAAATCACATGGGTTTAGGTCAGGACTCGCAGGCGAACAGGTTTTCTGGTAGGGGAATCGACCAACCTTGTACGAACATTTACGTCAACTTCGGCCGTTTGAACACGAGCTTCACTCCCGCCTTTTTTCTTGCCTTTAACACATCCAGTGGCACGAAATTGCTTGACAAAATCCATGATTGCTTGCCTGCCTGGTGCGTCCCTGCACTTATACTCCTTCCCTGAATTTTCTTTGCAAGGTTACAGGTGATTTTGTCTCGAAATACCATTCGACAACCTTGCATTTCGGCTCTGTTGATAAAGCGGGCGCCATTTTTCAACAATATGATTTTCATGCAGCGCCGTTGCAATAATACAAACTCCAACTATTTAGAAATTCGATATGGCACTCATATTTTTTCAATTGTTTATCCCTAATGCACGTCATTTGAGTGAAATGGTCAAAAATTGACTGAATCACCCTG
The DNA here is from genome assembly GCA_023313115.1 of Rhysida immarginata. Classification (NCBI taxonomy): domain Eukaryota; kingdom Metazoa; phylum Arthropoda; class Chilopoda; order Scolopendromorpha; family Scolopendridae; genus Rhysida; species Rhysida immarginata. Next base: position 41,270 of record JAHWFO010068344.1, read on the forward strand.
TGTACTGCTGATCCAAGAAGTTTTTACCTAATCACTAATTATCGTTTGTTTTTAGAAGGCCAGTTTTTTTCCAAGATACTTTATACCCTCTTCTTCATTACTACAAATGTGTATTGTTTGATTTTTAATTTTCTGAAAAGGGGTACATTGCTTCAATTGACTATTGACAACTCTGACCCGGTGAATTACAGGGTTTACAATCGACATTGTAAACTTTATAAATACAGTTTCTCACTACGAATGATTAATTTTCTTCTGATCTCTGTGAATTTTGTGTTCTGATTGCTTAATTTGTTGTTTGTATTTTAAATAATTTTGGCTCTCAATGTTTACTCTTTTAAGGGCGAGCATAGTTGAATGTATGCAACATTCTATACGAGCTTTAAGTTAAATTTTGGTTAAAAATTCAGTTTGACTTTTCACTGTTACTTCACTGTGTGTCCTGCATAGTCCAGTGGGTAGAGCATCAAACTTTCATTCTTTAGTTCAATTGTGGTCTGAGCTTGTGCCTCTGGGACCCACATTTTTTTGTCCAATCCCGATTTTTAACCCGCTGTACACACAGGGTTAAAGTCTAACCTCATTTTCATTTTTCTTTTACCTGCGTTTTTACTTTTTTTGTCATTAGAAGTGGTTTGCAACTTTTGTTTCCAGACTGACCTGTGATTCAAAGGTTTTTTCCTGGCATTTTTGGCTACCTTGACTCTTTACAGATTTTCTCTAATTGGTCATCTGTTGCGTCAATGAGGTTTAGTTTTATTTTTTAATATTCGTACCCTTGATGTTAAACACTTTTTACTGATCAATACAATGTTGCCCTAATTAATTCAACAGGGTATACAGGTTACAATGGTTGTTTTTAGATTATGCATTTGCCTTCTCAAATACACCGAATACCTTCAAGTTGACTTAACTTGATTGGATAAGTGTTTACAACCAACATTGTTTAAGGTCTTTTGCTTACGTATTCAAGCTCAGCAGCATTGATAGATATTTTTTGAATGATTTCAGGTCGAATTCGGGTGACTAAACTCTATCACTGTTTTTCTTTCTTTTACACATGTTTTGCAAGGGTCTTTAAGCTAAGTTTAATGTGTTTCAACGCTGTTAATATGTACATGAGGTTGTTGCTGTGCTATGGTTGCATGTGCTAATTGAGCATCTAAAGTTCACAATGCCAACGAATACAAGGCGGTTTCAAGGCTTTCATTTTCCGCATATCGTGCAGATTTATCTCTGTCAAAAGTACTTCGACTGCTTACTAATTGAAATCAGCCGCATTGTTTACTGATCACACCGACTTTAGTTAATATCAGTAACGGTTAAAGAATCTGATTTGTGCACTTTATTCCTGTGATGTTTATCAGGCAGCTGGCCTCATGGTTCACAGTGAGTGATGGGGCTGACTGCAAAGGGTTATCACATAAGCTCTCATTGATGCTGAATAAACCTTTTCTTCAGGGCAATTGGTGCTGAATTTATCTGATTTTACTCAAGCAGTACAAGTTTATTTTTTCATACAACAGTTATTTCCAGGCTCTTTAATGTGACTTTTAAATGTTGTTCTATGATGCTATGAGAGACAAGGTGTCTATTGTCGCGGCACTCACACGCAGATTCGCGAGGCTGCTAACGATAGAGAAAGTTGAGTCGGGGAGTTTCACATACGTTCTCATAGACACAGTCATCACATAAGGGTTTTCATGGTAATTGTTACTGAATTGTTTATATGCGTACATCGATTATATGGGGTTTTTTAACATTATTTTTAACATTATTTTTAAATGTTTTTCTGGGCTGCTAGGATGACTGAGGGGTCAATTGTCGCGGTTTCAATCATACACTGACCAGGTTGTCAGCGACTCAGCACTGAGTCAGACAGTTTCACATTAGGTCTCATTTGGCCCTTCAAATACGTTTTTTTTACAGTAATTGTTGCTGAATTAGTTTGATTATGCTCATTCAGTAATAGTCTATATTCATAGATTGATTTATTTTTACTTTTTAACATTAATTTCAAATGTTTCTGGGTTACTAAAATGATTGTGTGCTCAAATGTCTGTCTCACGCACACAGGTGTTGGGTCTGTTACCAAGGCAAGATAAAGGTACCGAGTGCCAGATAGTTTTCACATAAGCTCTTATAGGCACAGTGAAATAAGGCATTTCACGGTAATTGTTGATGAATTCGTTTGATTATACTCTTTCAGTAATAGCTTTTCTCATACATTATTTAATCGACTTTTTAGCATTAATTTTAATTGTTTTTCTGGAGTACTAAAAGGATCGTGTGCTCAATTGTCACAGCCTCACACATATAACGGAGGTGCCTATTTACAAGGCAACATGCCGAGAGCCAGACAGTTTTCACATAAGCTCTCATAAGCACAGTCAAATTAGGCATTTTATGGTAATTGTTGCTGGGCTCGTTTGATTACCGTGGTCGATTTAATAAGTCTCACTTCGGTAAACTTTTCGGTTATTTTCACACTTTATAATTCTTGTTTGCAGAATATACCAATGACCTAATCATGTGAAGGTGACGTAGGCAGTGATGACGTTCAAATACAGTTTTCGAAATAATGTTAGGGGCAGCATTGGCTAATGCTACCACCTGCCCCTGTTCTTTTGGTTTTTTATGCTGCGTTTTATTTGCTCTCAGCGCTGCTAACTGCTCAAATACGTTGACGGCAGTTCATCTATTCCCAACGATAGCGAATGCCTTTGCACTAACATTGTCTATACATTTCGGCAGCAACAGATTAACTGGCATTGTTAAAAAGGGCGTTTTCCCAAAATTAATTGAAAACAGTTGTTAATTTTTATGGCGAATTCGGCTGGCTGCTCCCAGAGTGCAAAGGGATTGCTCGAGTCACGTGATCAATCTGGCCGAGAGCATCAACAAATCTTGGAGCAGACGAACATTGTTTTAGCAGTGCTCCAAACTCGTCTAGAGGCAACGCACTCTAGCAATACTATTTTTATCCAAGGCAGCAATGTAAATTAATTATTAAATTAAGTAGTTTAAGTAAAAGGAATATATTATAATAAATAGTAATGTGGATATTTTTCCTTTATAAATTCATAGAAAAAATAAAATAAAATTAATTTAAATAAAATAAAAAATATATAAAGGCCAGTATTATACGAGATGGTTAAAGAAATTCAGGAGTTGAAGAAATTCAGGAGAAATACTTCAATATATATGTAATTTAAGTTATATTTATTTTATGCTTTCTATTAATTTATAAAGGAAAAATATCCACATAAGTATTTATTATAATTATTAAATTACCGTTAATTTGATAATTAACCGTTAATTACTGTCAATTTTTATTCACAGAATGTAAATTTTTAACGAATGCTGTGTAATAAATCATGAATGAAAGGGAATGTTGAAAAAAATGATAGCGAAAGTATATTTGTATTTTTTTAGCTCTTATTTCAAATACAGAAAATATATTGAAGTTATGAAATTAAAATATTTATAAGCTTTTTGACTGTCTATGTGGTTTCCTGTGAAATAAAAAATAAATAAATAAAATGTGAAAACTATTATTATTAATAGTGTATTATTTATTCATGCATTTATTATGTGGAATATTCATAATAAATGCTTAGAGTACGAGCTCTAATTATAACAGAAAGATAGAACTTATATCTTCATCCGTATATGTATCGGCAATATTAACAAAATTCTCAATTTTTGAAATTTTTTTTCGGCCGTTCCGAATGTTGTGCCATTAACAAAGCCAAAACTTCGTCTTCTTCATCGGAAGAACTGTCAGATGAAGAGCTATCCAGTAATTGTGAAAGAATTTCGTCGATTTCAGTCACTGAGGTAGCCTCTTGATTTTGCAAGCGAGAGCAGAGAGCAACACTGCTCCACCGATTTTGGAAGAGCGCGAAGGAGTGCTCCTCGGCGCAAGGAGCAATACCAGCCGAACGCTGTGGGAGCCGCTCTGTGAGAGCAGGAGCAACCAGCCGAACAATTATTAGAGCTCCAGAGCGCTCCGGAGCACGCCAGAGCAGCCAGCCGAATTCGCCATTAAATTCAACTATTCTTTTTACTTTTTGCACGACGCTTACGATTTTTAATCATCTTTGTTGTTGTTCTTTCAACAGCATTCTTAAAGGTGTATGCAGTGCGTTTTTATTAACAAATTTGTACGTAGCTCTTTTCAGACTACTTGGGTGAGATCTACCACGATCAGTAAGAACAGAGCAGCCGACCTCTACTAGCAGCGTTTGTGCTAATCTAAACTAAAAAATCTGTGTGATTTCCAGTCAGGATACATGAAATACGTTTACCCATTAGTTTCACTAGAATTTCGCCTCTTTAAAGACTTTCCTTTTGGCAAATTTGTAAGTGCAAGGGTTTTCACGTAATTCAAATATATTACATTCGCCGTGGTGACCGTCACATAAGTCGGCAGCTAATACGATAAACGTTCGCGCTAAACCACGCTAAAATGTCTTCGTGTCTCTCATCTTCGGTACGTGAAGTACGTTTGTTTGAGGGATATGAGTCGCCCCGTTAGTTCACTGGTTTTTCACCTCTTTAAAGTCTTTCCTTTCGACGAATTTGTGAGTGCAAGGGTTATCACGTAATTCAAATATATTACATTCACCATGGTGACCAGCATCTAGGTCCGCAACTGATCTGATCAACGTTTAGCACTAAACCACACAAAAAGTCTGTGTGTTTCACGTAGGTATGTGAAATACATTTGTTTGAGGTTAATACGAGTTGCCCCGTTTGTTTCACTGTTTTTTTTTTCACCACATTAAAGTGTTTCCTTGCGGCAAATGGGTACGCAATAGTCACCACGTAATTCAATATAACATTCGCCGCGGTGACCATCATCTAAGCTGGCAACATATATGATAAAAGTTCGCGCTTAACCACCCTAAAGAGTCTTCAAGTCTTTTCATCCTGGCTACTGAAATACGTTTGTTTGAGGTTCATATGAGTAGCCCCATTAGTTTTCACTAATTATTTTCACCTCACTAAAGTGTTTCCTGTCTGCTAATGCGTCTTGACCACGTATTGGATTTGGATAAACGTTCGCATTAATTCAAACTAACAAACTTTGTGTCTTTTAACTCTCGGTGCGTGAAATACGTTTGTTTCATTGCTTTTTTGCCTCATTAAAGTCTCATTCCTTTTGGCAAATGCGTATGCATTGGTTACCACGTAGCTCAAGTATAATATTGGCCACAGTGCCCATCATCTAAGGTGGCAACTGTTCGATCTAAACCACGCTAAAAAAGTCTTCGTGATTTTCAGTCAGGGTACATGAAAAACGTTTGTTTGTGCTCCATTGAAGTTTACCTATTAGTTTCAAAGGTTTTTTTACCCCTTTCAGTGGTTTGTACCAGCCAACTGTATAAGCTAAAACTCATTCATAATGACTCAAGTTTATGGAATTATTATAAAACTTATATTTAACAGTCATTCCATCACTCAAGTTTTAACACTTTCATTCTCCTATTCACCTTCACACAATAAAATTCATTTGTGTTGTGTGGACTACAATCGAGTCACAGTGCTAATATTAACCTTTCGTATTCGTCAAAATAGCGATGAATTCCTTTTTTGTAGCATTTTTAAAATGGATCACATTCTGCCACTTGAGGGCACTGAAACTAAAAAATAGGTGACTACTTTAACGCATTTATCGCAGCGATCACGCCGCTTTTCAAGCGCAGTTCAAAACTTCTCCACTCAAGATTGCCAATACGTGCTCGATGATGGGAACAGAAATCCTATGTAGTGTCTCACTCTTCCTTATGTGCTCTTGGCTATACCAAAAACGTAATTGGAAAGAAATGACAGTGGCATAGTAACCTTCGATGTTGCCGACATTGCTTGCCCTCCCTGTTGATGGTGGCTCCCTCAGACGGTTTATTGACAACATTACAAATTTTTTTACATACAAATCAGTTATGTGAATTCAGAAAATAATTTTTAGGATATAGTTATATAGAAATAAAAAAGAATAGAATTATACTGATAAAATACATTATCATCTCCATATTTTAGCAAATTTTTATTGTTATTTTTTTTTAAATCAAGTATATAAACTGTATATAATTTACACGAAGAGAATATTTTTCTCAATTTTTCAGTGGAATTTTTTTAAATATAATGTATTCACAATACAGCATAACACAAATTAACGTTTACAATATAATTTATTCACATTACAAAATAATACAATATATCATTCACAAATTACAACAAAAAAGAAAATTAAAGATAATGTTAATTTGTAAACAATTATTAAAAAAAAACATGCCTAAATGCACTAAAATGGAAGAAAGGAGAAAGGAAAATAGACCCTAAGAAGACCAGTGAATCTTTCGTTTATTTTTATTTCTTGTTCTTTGTTTTATTGTTTTAAGTTGTTTATTTTATCTTATCTTAGTAAGAATAAGCCACAAATAACTCAGTATTTTTACCATTTATTTCTTTTATTTCTCACTGGTTCATTCACACATGCCAATGTAAAAATATTATATCTTATAGAAATAAAATTTGAAAAAAACTGCCATAAAATAATTTTTCATTTGAAATTTTTCATATCGTGAACTTTATAATTGTAAATAATAACGAATAGCTTATGAATAGTTAAATAATTGAAATTTAATATTTTTTTTATATGAATTATTTAGTTAAGTTTTTTTTTTCTTTTCCAGTCTTAAAATTTATATAAAATTGTAAATTTTATGTTTCATAGATTTTATAAGTTATTATTATATTTTATTATATTTTAATTTCGTGAAATACTGGAATCAACTTTCTTTTGAAATGCATTGTGTATCGTCTCTATGCTGCTCACCATCGTGTTTTTACTCCTGTATTCATTTTAGGTTTTGTTTAAAAGGTTACGTTAAAAACCATCAGGAAGAGTTCAAATTCCTTATCTCTTCTTGTTGTATTGTGAATTGATACTTTTGTCTGTATTTTATCCAGTCTGGATGCAAATAAATAAATAAATATAAATTTTTATATAAATTTTTAATAAAATTGTTTATATTTTAATTTCCTTATTCTTATCTTTATTTATAACATGTCCAATATGAGCTTTGGCTCTTGGATAATTTTCTTTTCTTGGCTTTTGGCACATTAAGGAAAAAAAATTAGTTAAACATTATTAAAACCTTTTAAAACTGAGTATAAAATGACAAACATTTTTAAGCAATATAATGACGGACATTGTAGCCTTTTTTAAACATTTTAGTAAACATTATAAATACATTAATTTTTATCAATTAATATATATTTACCTGTATTCTTTGATATATATATATATATTATATACACTATATGAATGATCAAAAATATCCGGACACCCCTCACAGATCATCGATTGGCCCAATGTCACATGATAATGACTTGCACATCATTTAAATAGCTTCCCACACCTTCAGACACAACTCTGCTTGGACATTGGCAAGAATGGGTCGTTCGGCAGAGCTCAGTGAGTTACAACGTGGAACCATCGTTGGATGTCACCTATGCGGCAAGTCCGTGCGTGACATTTCCAGCCTTCTTCAGATACCCAAGTCAACAGTAGGCGATGTCATTATGAAATGGAAGACCCGGGGATCAAGAACAGTTCAACAACGAACCGGTAGACCCAAGAAACTAACGGACAGAGACCGTCGAGTGCTTCGTCGTGTCACCCGCAGCAACCGGAAGGCCTCGGCGGAAAAAATTGCCACAGAGTTTCGAAACGCCTCTGCAAATGATGCCAGTACCATGACAATTCGTCGGGAACTGCACACGATGGGATTCCATGGCCGTGCTGCTGCCCACAAGCCCCACATCAGCAGGGTCAACGCCAAGCGACGTCTGGAGTAGTGCAAAGCCCACAGAAACTGGACAATGGACCAATGGAAACGTGTAATGTGGACAGACGAATCTCGCTACACACTCTGGCAATCCGATGGCAATCGAGTAAGAACGCTTCTTACCTGAGTGCACAGAGCCCACAGTCAAGTTCGGAGGAGGAGGAGTCATGGTGTGGGGCTCATTTTCATGGTATGGACTGGGCCAGCTCGTTCCTGTGCAAGGAATCATGAACTCCGACCGTTATCTGAATGTTTTGGACAACTGTGCACTTCCAACGTTGTGGCAATTTTTCGGAAACGGGCCATTTCTCTACCAGCACGACAATGCTCTGTGCCACAAAGCGAGGCGTGTACAGCAGTGGTTTGCGGACTCATGGGTCGAAGAAATGGGTTGGCCGGCACAAAGTCCCGACCTCAATCCTATAGAGAGTCTGTGGGATGAATTGGAAAGACGCTTGCGGGCCAGATCACATCGGCCAACTTCTGTACCTGAACTGATTCTCGCTCTTCGGGAGGAATGGAGGAACATTCCGGAAAGTACCTACCAACATTTGGTGGAAAGTCTTCCCCGAAGGGTGGAGGCTGTGATTCGGGCAAAGGGATGTGCAACGCCCTATTGATTTCCATGAAATCGTGGCTAGAGCGCAAACGTGCATGTGTCCGGATATTTGTGATCATATAGTGTATATACATAATTTCAGTAATAAATGTTGCACATTCCTAATGAAAAATTTTTTAAGTCTTGTACATTAGCTGTAGAATTTTTTAGTAATTTTAATTTTCTTAGAATTCTTTTATTTTATTTATGTAAAATGCCGCAACACGTCAATTTTAGCATTATAAACTGATAGCTTCTGATAACGACACGAGGTCACTCCATGAGGCCCCCACTGTTATCATAACGTAAACATGACGTCATAAGCGCACCCGTTTTTGCTCTATTGCCGTTTCATTCATTTACGTTCTTTGGCTATACTGCACCAAACGCGGCTTTGTATCCTGCAGCACTGGAGGAATGTCACTTCCCAATGGTATCACACATTTTCAAAAAAGCGATCATTCTTTCATGTCGATTGTAATTACTTTGTGACTCTCCCCGCCCTTCGTATATAGCCTGCATGGATGTTATTCTATACATCCATGATAGCCTGTTGATCATTCTAATTTATGCGTATGTACCACAGATGAAAGACAGATGCGTCGTTTATTTTATTCACCTAAATCCAAAGTATTCTTTATTTTCATGTAGATAATATCCTTGAAATTGTCTAATTGGTATTAAATAATATTCTTTAAATTAAAATAAAATTATAAAAATAAAAATTACCAGTTTCTGTGATGTTAATTTTTATATAATAAATGATACTTAAATGATAAATGATAAAGAATGATAGATAATGAATAATAAATAAAAAAATAAACGTTTTCGAACTCTTTTTCTGATTTCATCTTCAAAATATTTTGTGATTTGGAATTGCTATTTTTACAATATTGTGGCTTGTTACAATTATTTAACCAATATTATTTAAAAAGTTATTAACTAACTGAAAATAAATATTTAAATACCTCACAATAACTTTATATTCACTTAAATTTACTCTTGGTCAAGAAATTTGGCTGCTATTGCGAATAGATATTTTTTTAAATCTATAAAATCGAGGAAAACATGTCAATAATAACTACACGAAAAAAAACCAACATAAAACCAGGTCTTTCATATGAAAACAGAAACTAAAAAGTTCTTAAAAGGAAAATAAACAAGTGTTAAAATAAGAAACGAGAAGACAGTCTAATGGTGGATGTGCGCGCTTTCTGCCTGAAAAACAGCTATGACAAATGCGTACTGCTGAATGTAGAAGTAAGAAAGCAGCGAGGCAGTTTTGGCAGCATGCATTCTATCGACAGCGTGTTTCCTTGTAAGCAGCTGTTCTCTTTGCACATGCGCACTACACTTCACTGTGGCTCAAAAATATTACAAATCATGGCGGCCGTTCAGGCACATTTCTTTGTGTTTGTGTCGATGTTTCCCCCAGCATATTAGTAATATATGAATCAAAATACATTCAATAACTTCGTGGATTGATGGATATTATATACGAGTTTTGGTTTCGTAGAAGAGAAATGCATTAGCGTTTCCATGTTCACGATGAGAGACCTAGCGAAAGCTCCGGCATTCGGTTCAGATCTATTTCTAGGCCTAACCACAGCGTAGCATAAACGTTGTAGAAAAATAAAACTATAGTAAATTACATTAGATATGTGTGGATATTTAAGTGAACGCAAAAAAGAATGCACATAATGCAATTTTCGAATAGGTTTTACGTTAAAATTTTATTTTAAATAACAAAACTTTCTACGATCGTGAACGACTTGGTGCCGATGGTTTCAACCCCGGGAGTCGTTGGTTCCTTTGCAGTCGTTCGCTAGGCCAGCCCAGCGGCGAGAGTGAAAACAAGCTTCGGTTGAAAATTAAACTGGAGACACAAACATAAATTAGTATCACATGTACCCTATTAGTAATCTATATGACATGTATAAGCGAATATAGAAAGAATGCACACAACTTTATTTTCGGGCAGAACAACATTAATAACTATATTTTTTAATTTGAACCAATAAAAGATGACTTGTAAACGGCGTGTTTTAAATGTGTAGGCCTATTTTTTTTAAAAATCCAGCCCTTTGCGTGCGTCGTTGAAATAATAATAATAATAATAATAATAATAATAATAATAATAATAATAATAAAATACACTGAGAAGCAAAACTCATGGGATAGTTACTTAATATCTGGTCGGGCCACCTCTGGCCGTATAGAGTGCAGCAATATGGCGTGGTAGTGAGTCTGCAAGTCCCTGGTACACTTCTGGAGGCAGTTGACACCAGATAGTCTGCAGAGCCGAAGATAGTTGCTGCCCGTTCGTGGGCGGATGATCCAGTGCCTGACTTCAACAGCATCCCAGATATGCTCAATGGGATTCATGTCAGGGCTCCGGGCTGGCCAGCTCAGTCGTTGGACCTCTCCTGCATGCTCCTCTAACCATTCACGGACAACAATGGAGCGATGTGGTGGAGCATTGTCATCTTGAAAGACTGCTACGTCGTCAGGGTCTTGAAATGTCAAAAACGGGTGCAGATGGTCTCCGATGAGTTGACAATACTGTGGACCATTCAACGTTTGGTCCAGGATAACCAGAGGGCCCATTCCAAACCAGGAAAATGCACCCAGACCATCACTGACGCCCCACCACCCTGCACCATCACCTGTTGGCATGCGGGATCCATCGTTTCGTGAGGTCTGCGCCACACACGGTGCCTCCCATCAGCATGGTACAGTTGATATCGTGACTCATCTGACCATATGACGTTACGCCACTGTTGCAGAGTCCAGCCAGGATGGTTGGTGGCAAATGCATGCCGGAGTTTCCGATGACGCTGGGTAAGCATTGGCACCCGTGTAGGGCGACGGCTGCCAAACCCGAGGGCATGCACATTCCGACGGATTGTCCACCGAGAGACGTTTCTAGTGCGGCCAGTATTGAAGTGGTCTGTGATTTGCTGCAATGTTGCGCTCCTGTCTCTCTGAATCATTCGTCCCAGGTGTAGCCGGTCACGATCATTCAGGGCAGCTGGACGCCCGGTATGGTGCCTGTTGTGGACTGCGATGCCTTCATCCAGCCATTCCCGATACACCCTGGAGACAGTTGAGCGGGGAAAGCCAAATTCCTGCACCACTTCCAAAATGGAACATCCCATGCGTCGGGCACCTACTATCATACCCCGTTCAAAAGACGTCAACTCGCGACGTCGTGCCATTTCTGATTAATCACTTATCCAAGCTCTTCCCACAACGTCTAATGGTCCATTCCCAGAATCCGTTACCCCTGTGAATTCGTGAGCCATGCTCATCAATCAATGTGCTTGCTATCCTATGAGTTTTGCTAACTCAGTCCGTAAACATGTGTAGCTAAGTGTAAACCTGTGTAAATAGGTGTACGAGGTCTGTTCAAAAAATACGTAGACTGTTGAATTGCGCGGGCCCTATTGGTCCCAATCAAAATCGCTTGGTGTCGCCATCTTCTGACAGATCCACTGATTACAAGGCAGTTTCTTGATTGCAAATATCAGTATTGGTTGATTAGCTACGCGGTTGTTTGTGAAGTGTGTTTTTTTTCGTTTGGCGGATTTTTAGAATGAGTGACTTGAACGAGCAAAGAGTTGCTGTGAAATTTTGTGTTAAACTCGGAAAAACTGCCACTGGACGAGTGGAAATGGCCAGAAATGTGGACGAGAGGTGACTGGCTGTTTCATCACGACAACGCTCCAACCCTCAGAACTCGAGAGTTTTTGGCCAAACACTCGATCACTGTTCTTCCTCACCCACCCTACTCACCTGACCTCGCTCCTTGTGACTTCTTTAGAGAGGACCTTTGAAAGGAAGGAGATTTGAGAAGATTTCCGACATAAAGGCAAATGCGACAAAGGCGCTGAAGGACATCACAAAAGAAGCGTTCCAGGACTGTTTCCAAAAGTGGAAACACCGTTGGGATAAGTGTGTGCGTCGGGGAGGAGAGTACTTTGAAGGGGACCCAGATGTGTAACTTCTGAATAAAGTATATTTTGTTTTATGACGTCAGTCTACGTATTTTTTGAACAGACCTCGTATATATTTATTTACGAAGGCAGTATTTATTTATTTATTTTGAACAGACCTCGTAAGGCACACAATGTATCGTGTGCCTTTTAAACTTAAACACTGTTCAAGTTTATCTGCCCTCTTGGGCTACTAGATGAAGTTCGATGGTGATATATGATTATCCATGGTAATCAAAAAATCCACCAAAGAAGCTATATTAACATTATTATTGTATTCATGAACCGATCTTTATGAAATATTTTAACTAAGAAATATTCTGACAGTCGATGCATCGACGCTCAATTTTACAAAACAAATGAAGCTCGTTTAACATCCTTCTTGTTAATTAAGTTAAAAATAAATAAATAAAAAACAAATAACTAACTAAATAAATAAATAAAATTTTAGTTCAATAAAAATATATTTTTATATATTATTCTATATAGAAGAATCCAACGAATAATCTGGTTGTTACAACAGGAGTGAAAGAAAGCACAACACTCTTTAACCACAACTAAAAAAGGCGTTAAACAAGAAATAAAACAAAAAGAATGAAAAAATTGCTGGCGAATCTGGTACGTATGGTATTACCAGTTTCTCCAACATACTGTTTCTGCCATACCTTGCAATTTAACAGTTACCTGAAGTTTGCAATAAGGTTGTGGGAAGTACAGGTTAGGTTCTGCTTTACCCTGACATCGACAGTCTTATTTCTTTGACAAAATCGTTTTTTTTTAAACATGTTTCTAAATTGTGATCATCCTTCGTAATTCGGTTTATTAGTTATTCGATTAATAACATAATGCCTCCAGTAAAATCTATTTGCCTGATATTTTCCCAGAAAATGTCTCATTTCCCTGACAAATAAATGCATTTGGTCCTGCTTCCCTGACTTTCTCTGATAACTTTTCATTTCCCTAACATTCCCTGACTTTCCAGAATATAAGAACCCTGCAGTTTCTGTCATTTTAATTTTGTATACTGTATGTTATCCTAATGCATTTTTTTCGCCGCCCTCCGATAACCTCCTATTTGTCCTCTTTTCAGTCCTATCCCAACACGTCTCTTAATTTCCTGGCCTCCCATTTCTTCTCTACTATTATTTCAGCCAATACCATCTTACTATTCCCAATGGTAACTATATATAGTGTGATTCAGAAAGGTAGGTTAAGAATGAAATACCATGTACGTTTGTAGCAGGGAACAATATTTTTCGAATAAGCATGGGTCCGGAAATGCATCCTTACAGAGATAATGCAACTTGTACGAGGTAGGAATGGATGTGCGTTACCCGGATGGCAATGGTAGGGTCCATGTAAATTGGGATCTAAACATTTAAATTGTTCGTGTTCTTTTAAAATAGAGGAAGCGAAACATGTAACTCTATTGTCTTACAATGGATCGCGTGACAAATGCGGAGCTGTCGGACATGCATCTCGTCTACGGTGAGGCACAGGGTAATGATACTGAAGCGGAAAGGATTTACCAACAGCGTTTTCCAGACCGTGATCACCCACATCGCCGGCGTTTCAAACACTAGACTAGCACCTGCTTCGAGGCTCAGGATCGGCATTTTGAACACCTATTGTAATGTCATTCCTACCTCGTACAAATTGCATTATCTCTGTAAGGATGCATTTCCGGACCCATGTTTATAGGAAAAATTTTGTTCCCTGCTACAAACTGTACATGGTATTTCATTCTTGACCTACCTTTCTGAATCACCCTGTATAAAGTCGTTCTTATGTACTTTTTTAATAACTTCAGGATAATTCTCCAATATTCTTTGCTTTTAGAGAACTATTTTTTCTGCTTTAATAAAAGATAGTTTCTATCCGAAACGTCAGCTTTTTATTTTGATTTTAATAATTTAAATTTTTTTATTTTTTATTAATTATTGTCTATTTGCTTTTTTTAATTAATATCTTTTTTTGGATAGTTAGTGTATATATTCACTTGGAAAAACGAAAAGAATTCTTTCTAGTGTTCGCATTGGAATTTTGTATCCAATGGGGAAGTTGCATGAAAATTTTTAAAATTTTTTTCGATAGTTTAGATCACTAATATACCGGTATGGCTATTCTTTTTTTCTAATTGTGCGTAGATTTTTTTTTTAAATTATTAACGTTGACACCCAAAAAAAACGTTACGTCATAGCTCAAGATTGATGTGACGTCACGCGCCATGAAACCGGAAACCATGCCTATCTCTTTCGCTGCTTTTCATGATCTGTCTGCATAGAGATAGATAAAAGAAATAAAAAAACTTTCACCACAACAAAAATTTAGGAAAAATACAACCTGAACCTGGAAGCGCTTTTCCACAGCAAGGCTATCATCATTCAGCAGAGACCAAGGAGTACACTAGGGGGAACCGAGTGAACTGACTTGAAAGACAATCGACAATCAATCGACAATCGAGCAGTGGAGTGAAGAATCAATTGCGAGTGGTACTGAAGCAGAGCTCCCAAACTCACTTGTCACATGTATAGACCAGGGGAATTACACTGAGGTAGGTGAGAAGCCTGAAAAAATCCGAAGGTCCTCCTCAAGATGATTGAAGAATATTCCCCTCATTCTGGGGATAAAAAGGTTGATTGAAGATTGTCATAGAAAGGGGGGGGGGGAGCCAAAGGCTATCCAAAAATCGGGGAAGATAACATTCCTGACATCGTCGAAGTTAACTTCCAGGACATGGCTGGGCAAGCGATGTTTTAAGCGTTTCCTGTAGTAGAAGGGTTGTGAATTACAGACACCAACTGATTCCTGTGATTAAGCATCTTCGGGAGCATAGTCGTTATCGTATCCTGTACAAATTTGCCAATATGAGTCATCCCTAGATCCTCATGGACGACATTATCGTTGGCTACTCTACGATCCAGTTTCACAATTGCTCTCAGAGTAATATTTTGGAATGTCTGCAGCTCCTTCCACCTTGTTTTGCACACAGAAGCCCAAGCTGGCATACCATGAAGCAAGATCGTGCGGATGATCATTTTGTAGATGAGCAGCTTGTTATCAATGTCAAGAGCACTGTTACGACCAAGCAACGCGTTATTCAGCGCGTAGGAAACATGTTGATTCCAGGTGAACCTAGAATCGATCACCACATCAAGGTATTTGGAAAGTCCTGGATAAAAAAATTGAACAAGGCTGGTCCCAGAA
The DNA here is from genome assembly GCA_023313115.1 of Rhysida immarginata. Classification (NCBI taxonomy): domain Eukaryota; kingdom Metazoa; phylum Arthropoda; class Chilopoda; order Scolopendromorpha; family Scolopendridae; genus Rhysida; species Rhysida immarginata. The sequence goes on from JAHWFO010068344.1 coordinate 56,929, forward strand.
CTGATCCCTGTGGGACACCGGCTTTAACTACACATGATTGGGAGAAGGAGTCTCCAATTTTAGCTCGAAAAGACCTGTCTGAGAGGAATGAGCGGACCAGCATGATAAGTTCATCTGGAAATCCAAATTTTATCATTTTATAAATGACACCATCATGCCAAACTTGATCGAAGGCCTTGCAAATGTCTAGAAAGATAATGCCACCATATAGAGACTTGTTAAGAGAATTTTTTGCGTCGACAACAAGCCGCCATATTTGCATTTGGCAGGAGAGGTCCGTACGGAAACCAAACTGCTCATCACGAATAAGATCATTGACAGAACAGAATTCATTGAACCTTTTTAGAATTGTCCGTTCTAGAACCTTAGACATAGTTGATAAAAGGCTGATGGGCCTGTAACTTGCAGGCAATGAAGGGTTAAGACCTGGTTTAGGAATGCTAAGGATAATTGATTCCTTCCAGCCAGTAGGGAAATATCCGTGTTTCCAGCAGTCATTAATTAGTGTAACGATGTCAAGAATCAGGTTGGAAGGTAGATTTTTAAGTACATTATTTGTGATGGCATCCATTCCAGGGGCTTTTTTATTCTTGAGTTTCTTGATGATCTCGACAATTTCCATCGGGTAGATTGATCGCTCTATAGGAGCACGCCGTCCCTCATAAATATTGGAGCACATATCGCGAACCTCGCTGATTGCATGCTCTCCGTCAGGGGTGTCTGGAATTGGGGTGATAAATTGATTGCTAAATGATTCAGCAATTAATTGAGCTTAATCTTGGTCTGTAGTAGCAAGAGTAATACCATCTGGAGAAAACAGGGGTGGGAATTTCGTTTTCTTACACTTAAGAGCTCTAATCATAGTCCAGAGAGAGTTGTCATGAGTAGAGAGATTCTTCAATTTGTTCGTCCATTTTTGCACTCGTAGCTCTTAGTGCTACCCTCCAATTTTTCGTGGACCCTCCTAGAAAGCCTATTATATTTTCTCTTAAAGATGGCATCAAGTGTACGCTGCCAAAGTCTTCGGAAGGCATTCCTCTCTGCAATAATTTGCCTAATACTTGGAGGAAGATCGAGATGGTCAGGTTATTCAGGGTCTATAGGGCAAGCACTAGCAGACATCGCATTGTTGATGTTATCGGTAATGTCTTTGGCTCTATCATTGATTTCATTGGTGCTGGAGGCATTCACTGTAAAGCCATTGCTAGTTTTAAGGAGGCCACGAAAGAGTTTCCAATCCCGCCTTATAGGAAGCCGATTCAGGATGTCCATATTTAAGCCATCAAAGTTAAGGGCAACTGGAAGATGGTCTGATGATAAATCGTCCACAGTGAATATGTTGAACGGTTTGAAGAGACCCCTGAGAATAGCAATATCCAGGACATCGCTCGTGGGCGAGTGATCACAATTATATGTATGTTTGATTGGACCGATAGCGACAGTGTCCAGCTGGTTCTGGATGTAACCATATAAAATAGCACCACTGTGATTAATGCATCTGGAATTCCAGTGAGGGTGTTTCGCATTTAGATCGCCTGCCAAAACAACAGGAAAATTACCAGAGAGCAACTCGTCAAGATCACAGGGGTCAATGGCATGCCCCGGAGAGTTATACAGCGCAACAAACTTAACCTAGCCAATCGTGAGGTCCTTGATGAGAATAGAGGCCGCCTCCATTCGTAAATAGTTCCGAGTAATGACTTCAACATGCTCAATACCCTCTTTGACTATAACAGCTGCTCCACCAGAAACACCATGAGTAGGATTCTTTGGGAGTCTATCTTTATGATAGACCATGTACCCAGGCAGCTTGAATGGCCGTTCCGACTTGAGATGCGTTTCACAGACAAAAGCAATATCAATTTTGTTTCTCGATAGGAAGTCGAAGAACTCCTCTCGCCTACGTGAAATGCCTCTGGCATTCCAGATGGTACACCTAAGTCTTCCTTGATTGACTACTTCGAAGCTGCTGCTAGCCATGATTAAACCTTAGAGAACGATTTAACAATATGCGGAATAGATTTTCCGATTTTCTCATATAATCTGAGCATCGCGCCTATTTTCGTGTTCGTAGCTTGCAAATCAGACGGGTTGAAACTTTTGTCAACAGTTTTGTAAACCACCGAAGCGTAGGATCTCCCTTCAAAAGTCTTAGCACCACGCACTCTGCTCACTGTTTTGGGATATTAAGGACATCCAGAAAAATTTGACGTATGCTGTCCTTCACAGCGAATACACTTAAGTGGATCCTGTCCCTTTACATTTTTGCAATACCTGGACTGATGATCTCCTGCACACTTATTGCATCGGGATAGCTCAGTACAACCCATGGAAACATGTCCAAATCTAAGGCAATTATAACATTGAAGAGGTTTCTTATTGCCCCTAAACAGCTGAACAAGCACCGCCAGTTGACCGATCCGAGTGACTTCTTTAAATGTTCTATTATGCTCAGTGTTTTGAAAAAGTGCCAGGACCAGCGGCATATCAACAAAATTATTTGCCTTTTTGAGTCTAATTACTTTCTCAGGAAAGTAATTTGTCCTCTTGAGATCGTCAAGAAAATCCTCCAAGTTATAGGTTGTATCAACATTCCTTACAACATATTTTGATAGTTTTTCCGATTTCAGCTGGTGATGCTGTATTTTCAAGATATTATCACTCTTAATTCCTGACACTAACTTTTTATGGATGTCTTCATTTTGACACTTAATTTTAATGGTGTCAGTCCTGCCTGTATGAGCTGTGATGCTTTCTAAGGGCACGTGTTTCTTGATTTCTTCAAGAGTATCCCTAATTGGTTTACCGTGAGTACGGATTATAATCGGAGGGATATACAGGTTTCCTTCTCTATGCAAAGATTGAATAGATCTCTTGGCTTTTTCGCGGAAGGCAACAGCAGCTACGTCACTGATGACGGTTCACTAGATATATTGTCAATACGCATGCCTTTCTTAGATTTCTTGTTTGAGACAGGTTTCCAGTTATTAACTTCAGTATTTTGATCTTCGGTTAATTTACGCTTATTCCCAACATTTTCTATTGAGAGGGACTCTTCACAGTTAATTAAGGGATCATTAATGTCTTGCATGTCATCCACTATCATGGGCGAATTTGAATTAGTTGTATTGAGGGAGTTCATCATTTCCCTAATAGTATGTTCAAGACTTAAGCCCGCTTGCAGCTTCATTACGGGCACTCTTAATTTCCGACTTTAGTCCATCAATTTTAGTATCTAAATTGCTAATATTCTTGGCCAGCGTTTCCACCTTGCCTTCAAGGTCTAGATACTTATTATTAAAAACCGTACGTAAAGCCTGTAGCTGCTCATTAATTACAATATCGAATGCATAGAATCTAGCATCCTTGCACGCATCTCTATAAGCTTGATCACAAGGCAACTCTTTACCATCCGTGTACTTAACTAAAATGGCAGCAGATTTCGACGCAACGCCTGACGTCGCCATGGAGCAGGTGTGGTGCTGGGTTTTGTCGTCCTTAGAAGGACGCACCTACTCAGAACGAGTCAGTTTAAAAGACTTAAAAAAGTCCTACCTTATTAGTCTTCTTGGAGATTCCACTGATGCACTGAAAGTCGTGCAGACTGTAATAGGTACGTCGTCGTCCGTCGAGTGGTAGAATCGTCGTGCGGTAGCAGCAGTAGCGTGAGAGATGTGATGGCTGGAGTCCTTCCGATATTTGACTATATGTCCACTGACTTGAAAGCGGAAAAACTGAATTTATATAGCGAAAAGACCACGGTTTTAGGCCAATCAGAGAAATTACACCAGAAGGGGACAAATTAATGATTGGGCAGTTGGGTCCACCATTGGATTAATGCTGAGTCGCCAATGGGACCTGAGTCTGAATTTAGTAGTAAATTGTTATTGTTTTTTTGTATGGCCATACTTTCAAAAGCGTCCAGCAGTTGTTTTTTATTTATTGAATGTAACAATTCTAAATTATCTTTAGAAAAATCATGTCCAGTCTCGATTGAGTGTTTTGCTATGGCGGAAAGGTTGCTTCTCCCGAATCTTCTGTGGTCTGTGTGTTCTTTAAACCTGGTTGATAAACTGCGCTTCGTTTGACCGTTGTAAACCATTGGGCAATGGGAACAGTGGGCTTCATAGATTCCAGACTTCTGTAGGTGTGATACTTTGTCTTTGGGATTATCCAATAAATATCTTTTTTGGTTTGGGTTGCTAAAAGATAAAGAAATGTTATGTGGTTTAAAGATCGAAATAAATCCTTTAATAAAAAACTTATTATAGGGTAGGGAGATAATTTTTTTCTTTTCTTTAACGGTGTGTAAGGTGGTTGTGTCTGAAATAAACTTTTTGAATTTCCTTTTTCTTAACAGGTTTTTTATAGCAATATTTTTAATTAAGGAGATTTCGTGCTTAAAAGCGTTTTTACTTAGGGGAAGATTGAGGACTCTATCGATCACAAAGATAAACGTGGAAACTTTTTGATTCCAGGGGTGACTAGAATCAGTGGGAATGTAATTTAGTTTATTGGTTGGTATTCGAAAAACGTCGAAAGATAATGAGTTATTATCCCTAATAATTAAAATATCCAAAAAGGGCAGCTTATTATTCTCTTCCATTTCGAAAGTAAACTTGATCGAGGGAAAGAAGCTATTGATGTGTTGAACGAAATTATTTACATCACAAATATTGGTATATTGAATAGAGTTGTATTCAGTCAGAGAGCGTGGAATCTTGTCCTGAATGTGGTTGTGTATATTGACAGTATAAGTTTTAGCAGCAAAGATTGCCCTCTTACAAAATCAGTTGAGATGTTTATAAATTTTTAATATGTTTAGATAAACATTGTCCATAATTTCTCTAAATGAAGTTACTGCATTACAAAAACACCATATGAAAAATAAATTCTCTCCAGTTATCAGCTGATTAGAGAAAGTATCTTCACCTTTCCAGCAAAAGCTTGAACAGCTACATGCCCTATAAGTTGTATATTCTTATTTATTTTAGAATAATTTCTTATATCTCTCCAAAGATTTTAATAAAAAAAGAATAATAATAGTTTTTATTTATTTATTTCTTTATATACTAATTATTTTACATTATGCCCCTTATCGCTGTATCATTACCCCATAAAAAATTCATGAAAAAAATTTTGACTGTTGGCATTTTGACATGTAATATTTCAAACCACTCATAATGACGTGTCATGCATGAATATAACGAGTAATTAATGATACTCAAAATTGGATTAGTAGCACGTATGGTACCGTATGGTTCCATTGGAAACTTTTAATGCAAAGACATAGTTCTAATATATCAAAAAACCCGTAACGACGTGCCATGCATGAATATTATGGTTAATAAATGATACTCTATATTGGTTTAGTAGCACGTGCTCTATGATACCATACTGTATCATTGGAAACATTCAATGCAAAGGCATGGCATGTAATATATCAAACAACTCGTAATGACATGCTGTGCATGAATATAACGAGTAATTGATGATACTCTAAATTGGTTTAGTAGCAAGTATGGTATATTTGGTACTATTGGAAGCTTTCAATGCAACAACATGGCATATAATATATCAAACAACTCGTAACGACATGTCATGTATGACTATAAATATTAATTACCGATGCTCGATATTAGTTTAGTAGCAGGTGCTCTATGGAATCATATGGTATCATTGGAAACTTTCAATGCAAAGACATGGCATGTAATATATTAAAAACCCGTTACGACATGCCATGCATGAATGTAACTATTAATTAATGATACTCTATATTGGTTTAGTAGCACGTGCTCTATGGTACCATATGCTACCATTGGAAACTTTCAATGCAAAGATATGGCATTAAATATATCAAACATCTCATAACGATGTCTCACGCGTGAAAAAAAAGATTAAAAATGATTCTCTATATTAGATTTGATAGCACGTGCTCAATTGTATCACATTGTACCAATAGAAACTTCATTGCAAAGACATGGCATGTAATATATCAAGCAACTTGTAATGATGTGTCATGCATCAACATAATGAATACTTTATGATACTCTTTTTTGGTTTAATAGCACGTATGTTATCATACGGTACCATTGGAAACTTTCAATGCAAAGTATGGCATGTAATATATCAAACAAATCGTAACAACTAGTCATCCATGAATATAACGAGTAATTAATGATACTTGATATTGCTTTAGTAGTACGTGTTCTATGGTACCATTTGAAACTGCAATGCAAAGACATGGCATGTAATATATCAAACAACTCGTAACGAAGTGTCATTCATCAATATATCGAGTAATTAAGAATTTTATCCGTAATCTATATTTATCCGAAGAATAATGCTAACAGGCATGTGCTGGAACGCACATGATGTTTCACCTTTTACATATATGCAAAGAAACACCATTTGTGTTAGAGTGCACTCTATTGGTGAATATTTGAACTGAAATTTTATATTTAATAAATTTCAAGCACCGCATTCGAGTTATCCATAGTCCAAATTTTATCTCATTTGGACCAATAAAACTCATTCTAAAGCCCTCTGAAGTGGGAAACTTATTTCTTGCTAAGCCTGTATATACAGTATTACTTAGATTCGATTACAATCGCCATAGAAGTTTTCACTTTGGCTGAGCGGTCTTAAGCGCACACCGGTTTTTTCATGTGTTCTTATTTTCTGTATATTGTAACGGCTCGCAGCTGGGCTAGAACCGGCACGGTAATCAAAGTCAGAATGTTTCGGAGGAGTAAACGTTATCAACAAAACTCATCTTAATCCTAAGAGAAATCAACCCCAAAAATAAATAACTTAGTCGATACACTGCGTTGGTTGATTCCTCCTAAGAGTGGCAACAGGGAAGATAATGATTTATTTTTCTCTTTCTTTTTAACTCATTGCACAAGATGACAGATATTTCCCTAGTAAATACCGCTCTAGGATCAATACAAAACTAAAAAAAAAAGAAATAAATTATTAGGAGTAGCAGGGTATTGACAGAACTTTTATTAAATGAAACTTCTTTGGGTCTTTAAGATAAGTCTTTCAAGATTATTATAGTTTTGTAGACTAATTCAAACAAGTGCAATTATCTCAGTCGGAGGTAAATATAGCAAAGGGTTTGGCAATCAAACAATTAAGTTCGTCAGCCAGTTTAATGGTATCAACAGTCACAAGATCGGTCGTCGAGGCTAACACTGATACCTCTTTGTTTTTTTTTTTTTGTTTCGTTTTCCCCTTTTCCTCTTCCCTACTTTATCACGAAGGTGAGATTTAAGTAAGTCTTTTGACGACACAAGTAACTACCATTCGTCGTTAATAGCTTCGTACGTCACTATCGGCGAACTCATCCAAGGACCGTGAGGCGAGGAAGTGCGGTCGAAAAGCATCGTTGAATCATACAAGGGCATCTGTGAGTGGGGGGGGGGGGGGGGGGGCTCCGTCCACCACATCCCTTACACCGGGAACGGGGGGGGACATGTTAGTAGAAGGAGGGGCCCACCCACTACCCGTAAAGAAGAGATGGCAAAGCGTTATTTTCTTCAGATATTAAAGACGACATCAACGTTTAAGATTAACGAAGACACTTTGAGGGTAAAGTTAATTACAACATAGTTTCTCCAATATGTTCCCGATAATGCCAAGGAATGCCGTTTCTCGAATCCCTCGAAGTAAGAGATTATCTGTTTTTCTTTTTATAGCCAGTGTTTTGACATCCAAAATGTATGTTTTTTCATTTCTTAACAGCTAAGGTTTTCCCCTGTTTCATGCGTTTAAAGGATTAGTCACTTAGGTAAGTTTAAGTGAGTTCTCTTTTTGTCACTTTCTTTTATTTTTCTTCTAGCTTATCATTATCGGGAACTAAGGTAAGTCTTTATTTTGATAATCTTTCTTTTCTTAAGGTTAATTATTCGGTCAGCGACAACGGGGCCCCCAGAAAGGAATAGTAAATTCTATCTTACTTTCTTCTTCATACGTTTCCGTGGCCTCTGGTTCCGACGACTCGAGATTTCCAAAGTTTCAACGCCTGGTTTTCATTTACCTCGTGAAAGCACAATCGGGACACTATTTCCTTTCAATTCGGTGTATAGAATAATATCAAGATTCTCAATTCATGGTTAAAATAATAAGAATACGTAGAGAGCGAAAAATCTACTTATCTTTATTTTTCTTGATTTCTTGATCACGGAGAAACTCCGATATCTTAGGCAATCGGGTGATCAATCGTCGGCGGCTTTCCAACCTTTGGAGGGGAAAATGGTAAACTCCTACCACTGTTATTGAGGAAAAATCGTCCAAACCAACGGAAAATCCTTGGCTCCGCCGTCGGGTTGCTTTCACTCGTCGCAGGCGTGCAAGGAGAATTTAATTTATTATCTCTTTTCATAACGTGGCGGACAGCTCGCCCCTTCCTTCTCCAAGCTTTAATGGCCACCTTTTTTCATTCCAAAATCCACGTAACCACTACTTTGTTTATTTTTTGTTTTTATTTTTCCTCAACAATTGTCCTAGGTTAAAAGTGTGACAAACCCCCCCTCCCTCTTAATGCGGGTTTACCACCCCAGCATAAACAAAAACGTGAGAGGTGGGCTTATCTAGGTTCTGGAGTGTCTAGAGGTGTAAAGTTGGCAAATAATAAGCACGGAATACAACAAAAAACAACCTTTTTAATACTCAAAACACACAGGTGATCCAACACAAAGTGAGAAGCTCCTCAAAAACCATTAATACACATTAATATATATTTACATAATTCAGTACACACTTAGACACCAACTAATCAGGTTATTACCGTCAAATACTGAATCGAATAAAGAAGGAGGAGACTGGGCTATTGCTAGCTTGAGCAGCCTGCTTTACTTAACGGACACAGTGACAAACCTTTTGGACAAATGGTGACACCCTTCAGCAGCCGGTAAACGTACAGAAGACGTTATGTGGTCCCTTTAAGACATTTATTCATGAGGGGGAACCACTGTAACCCTCTGGGTGACACACATTGACCACGGTTCATATAACTAACACACCCTTAGTATCCTGCACCACGGAGTGGTCTATAAAGCCCAATAGCCCTTAGCCGTCTCACCCGTAGCAACTCGGGACACTGAGTACCACCTTCTTTATAATAAGCACCAAACTAACCTTACTATACTCTTAATATACTTTAACTAGGTAACTACAGTGTTTCTTCTCTCGTATAAGCCATTTACAACAAGAGTCTATATAGATATGACAACTTAAAAATGCCAGTTTTGGTGTTTAAAGCGACACAGTTCCACAGGCCCATTTTCGGTGAGAAGCGAGTTCTCAGTTTCAAACTCACTGCACTGTTCATGAATTGTTGACTGATGATGCTCCTCAAGCCGCGTCAAAATGATCATGACAACAGTACTCACCCCGCAATGTCTTCAAAGTCTTTAACTTATTACCACTCATCCAGAAACACGGCGGCCAAGCCGCAGCAGCGTTCGAATTTCACGTCACGCCCGACGTACGCTAAGACGAATCCACGCTAATGGAACTAAAATAAAAAAACAAACAACTCCAAACAGTGCTCCATTTCGGCACTTCTAAGCACTCAGCTTAACTCAACCGCACCTAAAGAAACATCTCTTCTGAAAAACAAAACAGAATAACAACAGTACAGTTCCATATTTCTACCACAACAACTCTCACTGGATGTCAACACTGCCTTAACAACAAAACAATGTCACCCCAGCATACGCGATCTCTGTTGCAACTAACTCCTCCTTGCAACAGCGATCGTTTATTTTACAACAATGGCAACAACACTAAAAAAAACAAAAGTGCTATTTAAAAACAAATATTAACATTTTCAAAATATTAACATGATAATGTTTTAAGGCTGGACATCTATCTACAAAAAACGTGATGCGAAAACCGACACCAAAAAGTCTTACGGAAACAGTTCTCTATTGTTGATGCACGTTCAACCATTGTTGGCGCCGGCTTGAAGCACACGCCAGAACTGAAAAGACACGTGACCATTGTTGTCTGAGCAACAGTTTTTATTAGCACGCTAGCAGAAGTACCCAGCGTAATGAGCACATCGGTTCGGGTCTGCGCGTGGTCAAAACGTTAATGAGATGGTGCGCGTGGAGGATGCACGTGAATGACGATTATTGAAAGGGCAGAACGGTCTATAAATAAAAAGAATTTTATTATTCGTACGGAGCTATTATTTATTACAATAACTTGAAAACGAATTAACTTTTTTACACACTGTTTTCACCAATCCATTACTATGGGACAGAGCACGAACAAGTACCAACGCGAGATAGCCGGAATAGATACGTGCTCTAATGGTACCATTATGATACCCCTTAACAATTTCCTATAACCAGATATGGCATGTAATATATCATACAAATCGTCACGACGTCTCATGAACGAATATATAAAAAAAGGTAGTGATAGCAGATATTGGTCTAGTGGCACGTGCACTTCTCATGAATGAATATAACGCATAAATAACGATTGTGTGAATTGTTTAGTAGTACGTGTTTTAATGGTACCAAATGGTACTGTTGAAACTTTCAATGCTAAGATATGGCATATAATGTATCAAACAACTCGTAATAACGTATCACGATGGAATGTAACGAGTAAATAATGATAGTAGGAATTGGTTTAGTAGCACGTGCCCTAATGGTACCATATTGTACCATATGTACTGTTGGAACTTTCAATGCTAAAATATGGCTTGTAATATATCAAACAACTCGTAACAACGCGTCATGAGTGAATATAACCAGTAAATAATGATAGTGGGAATTGGTTAAGTAGCACGTGCACTAATGGTACCATAAGATACCATATTGTACTGCTTGAACATTTAATGCTAAGATATGGCATGTAATATATAAAACAACTCTAACAACGTGTTATGAGTGAATATAACGCGAAAATAATGATAACGGGAATTGGTTAATAGCACGTGGCCTAATGGTACCATATGGTACTGCTGGAACTTTCAATGCTAAGATATAGCATGTAATATATCAAACAACTCGTAACAACGTGTCATTTGTGAATATAACGAGCAAATTATGATAGTGGGACTTGGTTTAGTAGTACGTGCCCTAATGGTACCATATGGTACAATATGTACTGTTGGAACTTTCAATGCTA
>JAHWFO010068347.1:0-18632 GCA_023313115.1 Rhysida immarginata
GGGACCTATCTTTTCGGTAAACATAGTACCCTGGTAGATTGAAAGCCTTACTCTGCTTGAGATGGGTTTCGCACAAGAAAGCAACATCGATGTTCCAGCTTGTGAGAAAATCGTAGAACTCATGACACTTGCGAGGGATGCCCCTCGCATTCCATATAGTGCAACGTAGCTTACCTTGATTTATAACTTTGTAGGGATGTCTATCCATGATCATTGTCTTGTCTCCGTTTGAGTGGTCTGTGGCAACACTTTGCCACTATTTTTTAACATATTCATTAAATTACCCAGATTTGAACATTTGAACTTTAACCAATTCATCGTGGTCAGCGACTCCCTTACCAACAGAAGCAGAAGCAACCGCAGCAAAAGTTCTTCCTTCAGCTACTTTGGAAGTTCTATTCCTACTAGACACTCCTGCCAACTTCAGATCTGGAGGCTTGTTGCAGATCTAAACACTCCTCTAAATTGTGCAAAGTACGGTGGTCTTGTCTTCTCGGATGTCCGGAAAGCTTTTGATCAAGTTTGGCATAACGGACTGATATTCAAGATATTACTTGTGGTTTCCCTGACGATCTGATTGCTTTGATTAGTTCCTTTCTGACGAACAGGAAATTTCGTGTTAAGGTTGGCTACTCAATCTCAAACCCTTGTGACGCAATGCTGGTGTTTCCCAAAGCTCTGTCCTGGGCCCTGCATTGTTCAATTTCTTCATCCACGACTTCCCAGTCTTTACTAAGTGTGAGCTGTATCTGTTTGCTGACGACGCGGCCATCAAGACTACCGACCGCAATCCTGCTCACGTCACATCTCGGGTACAAAATGCCTTACATCAGTGCGAGAAATGGTTTGCCAAGTGGAGACTCAAACTAAACGTCGACAAATGCAAAGCTATGTTTATTACCAAGAAACTTCGGAAACCCCCGAAGCCTCTCCTTCTTTCGGGTAGAGAGCTCGAATGGGTGAAGAATTACAAATATCTCGGAGTGGTGATAGATGCCAAGTTAAATTGGGGTGACCACGTCTCCAATGCTATCAATAAGGCTAAGAAGGCAAAGTTCAGCCTGGTAGCCCTCCTGGGGCGAAACAGCGCTCTTGGAATAGATAGCAAACTTTTGCTATATAAAATGGTAATCCGGACCATTCTGTTATATGGTATGCCTGCCTGGGCCACAATATGCAAGTCCAGATGGAAGAACCTGCAAACTTTCCAAAACATTACCCTCAGGACCATCGCCCAACTGGACAGGAGAGTTGCAACAAATACTTCCATTGCTGAAGATTTTGATATACCTCCTATTGGAAACTACGTACAGAAGTAGTTGAAGAAGCTTCTTCCGAAGATCAAGGACCACCCTAATCCACAGGTTGTAGATATTCTGGATCGCCCGCTCACTTTTCGAAGTTTACTCAGGCATCGCCGGCCTCGTCATCTCCTGGACGTCAACTTCGAAGACATCCAAAAGGCTATTTTTCCAGACTACTGGATCTCCTAGCTCCTTCGTGTCCCTCGTCAATCAACAATCTGCTTCACTGTCCTAATAGGAAAGGACTCCTCTTTATCCTCTGGATGACTTAACAAGGTTCATCTGGCTTATTTCCTAATTCAGCGTACTTCCCTTGGATACTACTTGGACGAATATGGTAGTGAAAGCATTGCTTCCGGACCACTCGTTTTGTTTTTACACTGCGCTGTTCGATTGTCGATTAATGCATCTGGAGTGCCAGTGTGGGTGTTTCGCATTCATATCACCCGCCATAACGACAGTAGTTTATCTAAATCGTGAGGGTCTAACTTGTGCCTGGGTGGGTTGTATAGGGAAGTAAACTTTACCTCTCCAACATCAGCATCTTTGATGACAATGGAAACTGCTTCCATATTGACAAGGTTAGGTGTGACAATCTTAGTGTTATTAATACCTTTATTGACAACAATACATACCCCACCAGAGTCTAGATCTGAAACGTTTTTAGGGGGCCTATCTTTTCGGTAAACATAGTACCCTGGTAGATTGAAAGCCTTACTCTGCTTGAGATGGGTTTCGCACAAGAAGGCAACATCGATGTTCCAGCTTGTGAGGAAATCGTAGAACTCATGACACTTGCGAGGGATGCCCCTCGCATTCCATATAGTGCAACGTAGCTTACCTTGATTTATAATTTTGTAGGGATGTCTATCCATGATTATTGTCTTGTCTCCGTTTGAGTGGTCTGTGGCAACACTTGCCACTATCTTTTAACATATTCATTAGATTACCCAGATACATTTGAACTTTAACCAATTCATCGTGGTCAGCAACTCCCTTACCAGCAGAAGCAGAAGCAACCGCAGCAAAAGTTCTTCCTTCAGCTACTTTGGAAGTACTATTCCTTTTAACAAGTTTGCAATCGACAATCGAACAGTGCAAGTAAAACGAAACGAGTGGTCCGAAAGCAACGCTCGATCCTTACGGTACACACAACAGCCAGGTCGACAATCGACAATCGAACAGTGAAGTGTGCATTTGTTAGGATGGGACGAAAGCAGCGCTTTCTCAAAAGCTCATCCAACCAGAATAAACACCAAATGAAATACACTGAGGTAGTCAAGAAGCCTAACCAACCCAAGCGGTGTTCCATATTATACAAAAAAGAAAATAAGACTGACGATTGTCTGAAACAAAAAAAAACAAACGAAATAAAAAATACAAGGAAAAAAAGAAAAAAAAATAAGATTATCACATCTTCCAGTAGTCTGGGAAAGAGACGTTGCTAATATCTTCAAAATTGATGTCAAGAACATGCCTCGGTTTACGATACTTCGTATGCAAGTTCATATTCATTGAGTTCTCCGGTATCCCTTTCACAAGCTTATTGTCGTGAGTCTTCATCTTCTGTATCATAATCAAAAGAAGATCCTGTATAAACTTACCAATATGGGCCATGTTTAAATCGAGGTGGATGGATTGGTTTTTCACCGTCCTTCTGTCCAGCTGAGCAATGGTCCTCAGGGTAACATTCTGGTAGACTGTAGTTCACTCCATCTGCTTTTACAGATAGTCGCCCACGCAGGCATGCCATAGAGGAGTATGGTCCGGATAATCGATTTGTACAGAAGTAGCTTGTTGTCAATGCTGAGGGCGCTGTTGCGACCTATAAGAGCTATGATACTGTACTTAGCCCTCTTCGCTTTGTTCAGAGCATAGGACATATGCTGGTTCCATGAGAGTCTTGAGTCAATGAAAACTCCCAGGTACTTGTAGTTGTCCACCCACTCCAGTTTCTTATTAAACAGAACAAGAGAATCTGGGGGATGCTTGAGCTTCCTATTGAGGTACAAAGCCTTGCACTTTCCGACGTTAAGGTTCAACTTCCAGCAGTTAAACCAGTCTTCGAACTGCTTCAAGGCGCACTGCAGCCGAGTGATAACGTGAGCCGGCTGGTGTGCCCATGTCATAATGGCAGTGTCATCCGCATAAAAATACAGATTACAATTATCGGGTTTTGGGAAATCATGAACAAAGTAATTAAATAGCATAGGCCCGAGGACAGAACCCTGAGGGACACGGCCTTTACAACACGGGGTGTGGAAAGATTTTCTCCAACCTTGGCTTGATAGGATCTGCCGTCAAGAAAGGATTTCACCATCAAGATCAAATCGGCAGGGAACCCGTCTCTGATCATTTTGTAGACAAGGCCCTCATGCCACACTTGGTCAAAAGCTTTACTGACATCGAGAAATACCACCCCACAGTACCTGGACAGGTTCAGGGGGGTGCTCAGGTCTTCAACGAGTCTCCATATCTGCATCGAACAAGAGTGGGCAGCACGAAAGCCAAACTGCTCTTCCCGTAAAAGGTCATTTGCTAGACAGTGATCTTCGAATCTGACAAGGATCGTTCTCTCCAACACCTTGGACATCGAGGGTAGCAAGCTAATCGGTCGGTAGCTCGCGGGAATTGCAGGATTTTGCCCCTGCTTTGGGATACTCAACACAATAGATTTCTTCCAAGCCACAGGGAAGTAAGAAAATTTCCAGCAGTCGCTAATGATATTAGTGAGAAATTCAATAAAGTTCCTTGGGAAATTCATAAGGGCGTTATTACTCACCTTGTCTTTTCCTGGAGCCTTCTTCTTTTTCAGTTTATTTATGATGTTGGCGATCTCACCAGCCTCGATGTTGTACTTCGTAATATGCTTCGGGACTTCATCAAAGTTGAAAATACCTTCTTCCACACGCTGAGACATGATTTGGCTCTCGGGCTTATCCTTGGTAGGAGTAACAAACTGCATTTCCCGTGAACCTGCAATGACTTGGGCCTTGTCCTGATCAGTTTGCACATAGTTATCTTTTGGTGTACGGAGTGGAGGAAGCATAACATTCTTCTTCTTCTGTAAAGCTCTGACCATACTCCAAATGGAATTGTCTCGAGCCGACAAGCTTTTGAGTTTTTCATTCCATCTAGCGTCGCGAAGCTCTTCTATCTCCTTTTGAACTTTTCGCACTAACCTGTTGTACTTGGTTTTGAGCCAAGGTTCACGATAGCGTCGCCAAAGTCTACGGGTCCTGTGTCTTTCAGCAATTAGGCGTTGGATTCCAGGAGAGAGTTGGATTCGATGAGAAGGTTTATTCTCTGATGGATACTTACTGACTTCTATGGCACTGTTAATACATCTGGTGATGTCATCAACAAGTTGATCGATGTCCTCTGTACAGTAAGCAACGTCGGGATGGTAGCCATAGTCCTTAAGAATATCTTTGTAGAGCTTCCAGTCTTGATGATGTACGAGTTCCTCTCGGAAATTTATGTCAACATTGTCAATGTTCAACGCCACAGGCTTGTGGTCTGAAGAAAGGTCATCAATCGTGAAGATATTGTACGGTTTGAAGAAACCCTTCAAGAGCGAGATGTCCAAAACGTCACTACTAGGGGAGTGGTCGCAGTAGTATTAGTGAGAAATTCAATAAAGTTCTTTGGGAAATTCATAAAGGCGTTATTACTCACCTTGTCTTTTCCTGGAGCCTTCTTATTTTTCAGTTTACTTATGATGTTGGCGATCTCTCCAGCCTCGATGTTGTACTTCGTTAAATGCTGCGGGACTTCATCTAAGTTGACAATACCTTCTTCCACACGCTGAGACATGATTTGGCTCTCGGGCTTATCGTTGGTGGGAGTAACAAACTGCATTTCCAGTGAATCTGCAATGACTTGGGCCTTGTCCTGATCAGTTTGGACATAGTCACCTTGTGGAGTACGTAGTGGAGGAAGCGTATCATTCTTCTTCTTCTGTAAAGCTCTGACCATACTCCAAATGGAATTGTCGCGAGCCGACAAGCTTTTGTGTTTTTCATTCCATCTAGCGCCGCGAAGCTCTTTTATATCCTCTTGGACTCTTCGCACTAGCCTGTTATACTTGGTTTTGAGCCAAGGTTCACGATAGCGTTGTCATAGTCTGCGAGTCCTGTTTCTTTCAGAAATCAGGCTTTGGATTCCAGGAGTGAGTTGGATTCGATGAGAAGGTTTATTCTCTGATGGATACTTACTAGCTTCTATGGCACTGTTAATACATCTGGTTATGTCTTCAACACGTTGATTGATGTCCTCTGTACAGTAAGCAACGTCGGGATGGCAGCCATATTCCTTAAGAATATCTTTGTAGAGCTTCCAGTCTTGATGATGTATCAGTTCCTCTCGGAAATTTATGTCGACATTGTCAAGGTTCAACGCCACAGGCTTGTGGTCAGAAGAAAGGTCATCAATCGTGAAGATATTGTACGGTTTGAAGAAACCCTTCGAGAGCGAGATGTCCAAAACGTCACTACTAGGGGAGTGGTCGCAGTAGTATGTGTCTTCCACAGGTCCAGCAGCGATGATATCATCTCTACCCTGTATGTACCTATAGAGAATCATGCCGTTGTAATTCTGCGTTCTGGAGTTCCAGCTTGGATGCTTGGCATTTAGGTCACCAGCCAGGACGACTGGAGTGTCACCACTGAAGAGTTCATCAAGCTCGCAAATGTCAAGATAATGTTTAGGTGAATTGTAGAGCGCTACGAACTTCATTTCACCACAGGAGACGTCATTGATAATGATGGAGGCTGTCTGCGATTCGGACACGTATCCATGGGCTGCACGGAAGATCCTCATTGCAACAAATTTACAGATGGCACCAGTCTAGAGATTGCCCCAAGGTAAAGGACAAGACTCCCCAAAATGCATCAGATGTGGTGGACAGCACACTTCAAGTTACACGAAATGTCCAGAATACCCCCAGGTTCAAAGGATGCCTAGTTCCAAAGTGACGGTATCCGGACAATTGCCACCCAGAAAACCGCCTCCTTGGACAATCGCCACGTAGGACAATTGCCACCGAGGACAATTGCCACCCAAAATGCTCCAGACAAGAGCTCTAATTTATTTAGAATGTATTAATTTAGATTTTGAACGAAGTTAAAACTGACAATTTGAAATTTCGAATTACAATGCAAAATATGAAAAATAAAATTCTTTCACGTAGAGGGTAATAGAGAGATTTAGTGACGAAAATGTTGAGGTAAATATAAATAAAGAAAATAAATCTTTGGGAGGGGGGCAGTGAGTACAATTCTTATGGGGTATATTTTACCAGAGTGAATTGAAATGGGTAAATTCACCCATCTATTCCCTCTGATTTTAAGTTAAGGCTTCATACAATGATAATATTCATTGGTTAGTTCATATGGTAAATTGGGGTTCATTGGATAGTACAATTCTTTAAATTATGTAAGTAAATCATGTATGGGGTAGATTTTATGTAATTATATTAAATCATGGCCCCCCTCTAACTACGATTATGTAGTTAGAGGGGGCCATGATTTAATCACGGGGATAGATTCTTCAATTCTAGCTTCTTCAGTAGCCACCCATCTGTTTTATCTTTCTTCTATCTATATAAAGAAGGATGTTTGTGGGTGGGTCTGTTTGTATGTTTTTTATACAAATCTACAGTTTTATTCCGATCTTGATGAAATTTCGCATACATGACCTTCAAAGCATGAGGAAGGTCACTGTCTACCTCAGATTTCGGAAAAATAATAAATATCGATAAAAAATCGATATTCATTGTTATGGCAAGGCATATTAATGAGAAATATCTCATGACCAACAATGCAAGGCAAAGTTTGTACAACAATAGGTATCAACAATGGTATCAGCACGCAATTCACAAACACACTGCATGAACCAACAATATATATCTCATGACCAACAATGCAAGGCAAAGTTTGTGCAACAATAGGCCCATTGTGTTCGCATCAACAATGGTATCAACGCGCAATTCACCAATAACAATGAGCACAGAATGATGATGTAATGTTAAAGCAATCTTTCCAAGAATTATAACAATGAACATAAAATGATGATGTAATATGGATAAGTTTCAATTTGTAACAATGCATAGAATTCCTGTTATTCAGGCTTTTCTTAGAAAAGAGAGTTCTTAGTACTTAACAATTTCTTGAAAATCTTTAAAAATGATCAGTAACTGGAGATAATGGAGAGTTAGCAGACTATTGAGAAAGAGTGGAAAGACGACAGAGGAAGCACTCCTTTAGCTCCGTGATGTATTGAGCAAATGGGAAGCAAGTAAATAGAAGAATCGGCGACCGCTAGACTGCACAAAGTGATGAATGGCCAAGTTTTGCTTCAACACATCGAGAGAAGAGTGGAAATTGCAACAACACTAAGTATACATCTGAGGTAAGATTACGTGAGTAAGAAATTATTGGAGAGGTCCAGCCATTGTGAGCCTTTAAAAAGATTTTTTTCGAATTTTCATTAAGATTTTTTACTGTATTAATTCTAAGCATTTTCATGTGTTTATTTTTAAGATATTGCAAAATTTATTTTAATTTTTTGACATTGTTCTGTTTACATCCAATTGTAATTATCCCGGGCAACGCCGGGTACCTCTTCTAGTATTTATATAAAAGTTATTAACAGTTCAAAATGAAACATATGCAGGGTATCCCATAATGAGTGAACGAAAATTTGAGGGATAATAGCCGGGGTTATGACTCTTAACAAGTCTTTCATAACCTAAATATTAAAATATGGCCTTAGTAAAATCTCACATTTTCTGTGATATTCAGAATTCTATCATTTTTTCGAAAATGATAAAAATTCTAAAAAAAATGTACTGAATGAAATAAATTTACTAATTTAAAAAACGTGCATTT
The DNA here is from genome assembly GCA_023313115.1 of Rhysida immarginata. Classification (NCBI taxonomy): domain Eukaryota; kingdom Metazoa; phylum Arthropoda; class Chilopoda; order Scolopendromorpha; family Scolopendridae; genus Rhysida; species Rhysida immarginata. The sequence continues at coordinate 8,195 of JAHWFO010068347.1, forward strand.
TATGGAGATTCCAAAATGGTTTTTCCACAATAAACGAGACAGTGCGAATTTAACTAATTTGAATTTTCTGTCATTTCATCATAATTTATCCCTTTCAATTTTTAAGAGCAATATCTTGTTTATTGTGGGGAAAAACCTTAACTAACACTACGTTTTAGAATCTATTTTAAATAAACAGTTTCTTAAATTAGTAAATTTATTTCATTTAGTACTATATTATTAAAATTTACAATTTCACAACTTAAAAGTTTTTTCAAAATTTAATAATTTTGAATTTACACAATATGAAATACAATATGAAAAAGAGAAGTAAACTTTTTATTAAGATTTAAAATAAAACAAACTTTTGGGATTGTACTCTACACAAAAAATATATTTCAGTATCCGCTTTAAAATAAATTTTATTTTTAAATCTTAATGAAAATAATAAATAAACTTCATAGGTTTTAAATTACCTTTTTCCCTTATTTCTTTCTTTAAATATATCTAAAAAAGTTATTTGCAATATGCTTTTTTGTATTATGCTTATTATATTCGTGAGGCAAATTATCACATATTTCAAGTGTAAAGTTTTTTAATTTAATGCAACGTAGATATAACAAGAAGTTTTTTTTAAAAAAATGAACTGACTTCATCGGCAAAACAGAGAACCTCATATTTTGAAGTCGGTAATAATGCATAAATACAAAACAACATGGTCAATCGCATGACCACTAAATAAGAAAATTTTTATTTTTCCTTCAGAATAAAAACATTTTCTGCCAGGATTTTTTAAGTTTACAGGCATATTAAAATATATTTGCAGGCTGTTAGTGAACAAGGCGAATGTAAGCCAAGGAAATAGCTTTAGTCATCGAACTTTGGCCGAAACTAAGTGTTAATTAAGTCGCTAAAAGTCCTGAACTATTAATAAGTCAATAGCCGGCAAATTTCAGATTACCCTTTTTATATCCTGAATCTGTCATATAATTTTTCTGGTAAGTAAAAAAAACGTTCGACGATATGAAATGTGAATCCAATTGAATGTGATTCTCAAGTCGAGGAAAACCAATAACAAATTTGGAATAATAAATCGTTTACAAATAGGGAGTGGAATCCCTATTTGTTTTAAAAATCAAATTTAATAAATATTTAGAAGTTAGTAGCGTTTTTGGCCACGTTTTTCATGTTTAGCAAGTCCAACTCTATAAAAAACAATTGTTACTTTTTTAAAAAAAAATCCATGCATAATCCCTATTGTTGAGTGGCCAAAGTTCTGGGGTGCAGTTGTTCTAGAACCCAAAGTGACAGCAGCCAAATCCTTTGCTGCTGCTGTGTCTATGCCGGAGGAAAAAGGCCTCAACATTAACGAACTATCCTCAACACAATTAGGACGTATATTTCATCTGTTTTCTAATCTAGGTAAAAGTTACCCACGGTTGAGTGGGCTCCTTACGACCAACTAATTATCCTATGGCTGCAAAATGTTATACAGTAGTCAACAAAGGTGAACTTCAGTGCATGATAGGGAATGCTAGGAGGATTCCCCAAAAGCATATTGAGTTTCACAATTTCTTGATAAAGCAAGAAATTGATGCTGCTTTCCCCTGTGAAAGGCACATCAAATCAAGCCAAGACTTCAAGCTACCTGGCTATTGTGTGTACGGTAAGGATCGAATGGCTTCAAATGCTGCAAGATGTGCGTCTGGGGGGCACTGCGATCATCATTAAGAAGGGAATTCAAAACCAAGAATTAGTCTCTAAGTCTTATGCATGTATGGAATCGGTCTCCATCATTATCGATGACGTCTCCTGTGGTGAAGTGAAGTTCGTGGCACTTTACAATTCTTCTAAATATTATCTTGACATTAGCGAGCTTGATGAACTCTTCAGTGGTGACACTCCAGTCCTTTGGCTGGTGACCGTAATGCCAAACAAGCTGGAACTCCAGAAAGCAGAAATACAAGGGCATGATTCTCTATAGGTACTTACAAGGAAAAAATGATATCATCGCTGCTGGACCTGTGGAGGACACCTAATACTGCGACCACTCCCCTACTAGTGATGCTTTGGACATCGCGCTCTCAAAAGGTTTCTTCAAACCTTACAATATCTTCACGATTGATGACCATTCTTCTGACTACAAGCCTGTGGCGTTGAACTTTGACAATGTCGACAGAAATTTCAGAGAAGAATTCATACATCATCAAGACTGGAAGCTCTACAAAGTTATCTTAAGGACTATGGCTGCCATCCCGATGTGGTATACTGTATGGAGGACAACGATCAACGTGTTGAAGACATCACCAGATGTATTAACAGTGCCATAGAAGCTAGTAACTATCCATGAGAGAATAAACCTAGTCATCGAATCCAACTCACACTTGGAATCCAACGCTTAATTGCTGAAAGAAACAGGACCTGTAGACTATGGCAATGCTATCGTGAACCTTGGCTCAAAACCAAGTACAACAGGCTAGTGCGAACAGTCGTTCCTGAGCTGATCCTAAACAATCGACAATCGAACAGTGAAGTGTACATTTCTTCACATGGGACGAAAGAAGCGCTCTCACAAATCTCATCGAACCAGAATAAATTCCAAATGAAACACAATGAGGTAGTCAAGAAGCCTAACCAACCCGAGCGGTATTCCATATTATACAAAAAAGAAAATAAGAATGACGATTGTCAAAAACAGAATACAAACGGGAAAAAACAAAAAAAAACGAGAAAGGGTTTAATATCGCGTCTTCACTACCTTCCTCCCATGATTCTATCATTATTGTATCATGCGCTGATTCATTCAATGCTTTGTTATGACATTCAATTTTGGGGTTCAACCTCTAACTTCAATCTATCTCGGCTTTACCGAATCCAAATAAGGTTTCTAAGAGTCTTATTAAAACTTCGTAAATCTACGCCTGTTTCGCACTAGTTTTCTTCTCTTGGGGTCTTGATCGTTTATCAAATTTATATTTTACAAGTAGTAATGTTTACTTATAAGATAATTAATGGTCACTTAAAGGTCTCGACGCCTTTTACGATCCGGTATCATTTGGATTTTCTTTCCTATGCTACTCGGTCTGTGAACTCGATCTGCCTTCCATTAGTCCGAAGGAATTTTGAACGTCGCTGTATTTCTTATGCTGGTGGTCGTTTGCTCCTGATGGTGGTCGTTGGCATCAGATGGTGGTCGTTTGCACCTGCCGCTCTTCGTGCTTCCCCGACTCCCACCTCTTTAAAAAGGAATGTTAAATCATTCCTGCTTGATACTTGTTTTTCTACTAACCCCTGTTAATTTTTTTCTTATTTTTATTGTTATTATTATCATTATTATTATGATTATTATGACTATTATTATTATTATTATTATTATTATTATTATTATTATTATTATTATTATTATTATTATTATTATGTTAATTTTACTTTTTTGTAATCCTAATTTGATTTTTGGTTATTTATGGACCTTTGTTTTGTATTTTTTTTGGCTTGTTTGTTATATATCATTATTTTCATTTTCTAATTTTTACTTATTTTATGTTGTTTTGTGTTTTTTGTACTTTACCTTCCGGAGACCTAACTCGTCGGCCTATGGCCATACAGGCTCCGGTTAGGTATTTTTGTAATTATTTTTCAAATAAATAAATAAATAAATAAATAAATAAATAAATAAATAAAGGAGATAGTCACATCTTCCAGTAGTCTAGGAAAGAAACGTTGCTGATGTCTACAAAGTTGATGTCAAGAATGTGCCTCGGTTTTCGATACTTCATATGCCACTTCATATCCATTGAGTTCTTCAGTATTCCAGTCACTGGGTCATTTCACAAACCTGGAGTCGTCGAGCATCTTCGTGATATCTATAGTAAATGAATAAGGGTCCAAAGAGATGCGGTAGAAAACTTTTTATATGCCTTACGCGTTTCAACCGGACGTTATCATCGGAGGCGGTTAAGCTACAGAGATGTGAGGCTCGACAATCGAACCAGAATAAACTCCAAATGAAATACACTGAGGTAGTCAAGAAGCCTAATGAACCCAAGCGGTCTTCCATATTATACAAAAAAGAAAATAAGATTGACGATTGTCAGAAAGAAAATACAAACGAAATAAAAAACACAAGCAGAAAGAAGATTATCACATCTTCCAGTAGTTCGGGAAAGAGACGTTGCTAATATCTTCAAAATTGACGTCAAGAACGTGCCTCGGTTTACGATACTTCGTATGCCAGTTCATTTTCAATGAGTTCTTCAGTATTCCAATCACAAGTTTATTGTCGTGAGTCTTCATCTTTTGTATCATAATCAAAAGGAGAGCCTGTATAAACTTTCCGATATGGGCCATGTTTAAATCCATGTGGATGGATTGGTTTTTCACCGTCCTTCTGTCCAGCTGAGCAATGGTCCTCAGGGTAACATTCTGGAATGACTGTAGTTCACTCCATCTGGTTTTACAGATAGACGCCCACAAAGGCATGCCATAGAGGAGTATGGTCCGGATAATCGATTTGATACTGTACTTAGCCCTCTTCACTTTTTTCAGAGCATAGGATATATGCTGTTTTCATGAGAGTCTTGAGTCAATGATAACTCCCAGATACTTGTAGTTGTCCACCCAGTCCAGTTTCTTATTGAACAGAACAAGAGAATCTGGGGGATGCTTGAGCTTCCTATTGAGGTACAAAGCCTTGCACTTTCCGACGTTAAGGTTCAACTTCCAGCAGTTAAACCAGTCTTCGAACTGCTTCAAGGCGCACTGCAGCCGAGTGATAACGTGAGCCGGCTTGTGTGCCCATGTCATAATGACAGTGTCATTCGCATAAAAATACAGATTACAATTATCGGGTTTCGGAATATCATGTACAAAGTAATTAAAAAGCACAGGTCCGAGGACAAAACCATGAGAGACACCGGACTTTACAACATGGGGCGTGAAAAACTTTCTCCAACTTCAGGTTGACAGGCTCTGCCGTCAAGAAAGGATTTCACCAACAAAATCAAATCGGCAGGGAACCCGTCTCTGATCATTTTGTAGACAAAACTCTCATGCCACACTTGGTCAAAAGCTTTACTGACATCGAGAAATATCACCCCACAGTACTTGGAGAGGTTCAGGGGGGGTGCTCAGGTCTTCAACGAGTCTCCATATCTGCATCGGACAAGAGTGGGCAGCACGAAAGCCAAACTGCTCTTCCCGAAAAAGGTCATTTGCTAGACAGTGGTCTTGGAATCTGACGAGAATTGTTTTCTCCAACATTTTGGACATCGTGGGTAGCAGGCTATTAGGTCGGTCTCTCGCCGGAATCGCAGGATTTTGCCCCTGCTTGGGGATACTCAACACAATAGATTGCTTCCAAGCCACAGGTAAGTAAGAAAATTTCCAGCAGACGTTAATGATATTAGTGAGATAGTCAATAAAGTTCTTCGGGAGATTTATAAGAGCATTATTACTCACTTTGCCTCTTCCTGGAGCCTTCTTCTTTTTCAGTTTACTTATGATGGTGGCGAACTCTCCAGCCTCGATGCTGTTCTTCGTTAAATGCTGTGGGACTTCATCAAAGTTGACAATACCTTCTTCCACACGCTGAGACATGATTTGGCTCTCGGGCTTATCATTGGTAGGAGTAACAAACTGCATTTCCAGTGAATCTACAAAGAATTGGGCCTTGTCCTGGTCAGTTTGCACATAGTCACCTTGTGGTGTACGGAGTGGAGGAAGCGTAACATTCTTCTCTGATGGATACTTACTGACTTCTATGGCACTGTTAATACATCTGGTGATGTCATCAACAAGTTGATCGATGTCCTCTGTACAGTAAGCAACGTTGGGATGGTAGCTATAGTCCTTAAGAATATCTTTGTAGAGTTTCCAGATGATGTACGAGTTCCTCTCGGAAATTTATGTCAACATTGTCAAAGTTCAACGCCACAAGCTTGTGGTCAGAAGAAAGGTCATCAATCGTGAAGATATTGTATGGTTTGAAGAAACCCTTCAAGAGCGAGATGTCCAAAACTTCACTACTAGGAGAGTGGTCGCAGTAGTAAGTGTCCCTTACAGGTCCAGCAGCGATGATATTATCTCTACCTTGTATGTACCTATAGAGAATCATGCCGTTGTAATTCTGCGTTCTGGAGTTCCAGCTTGGATGTTTGGCATTTTGGTCACCAGCCAGGACGACTGGAGTGTCACCACTGAAGAGTTCATCAAGCTCGCAAATGTCAGAATAATGTTTAGGTGAATTGTAGAGCGCCACAATCTTTAATTCACCACAGGAGACGTCATTGATAATGATGGAGGCCGATTCCATACCTGCATAAGCCTTGGATACTAATTCTTGGTGTTGAAATCTCTTCTTAATGATGATTGTAGCGCCCCTAGACGCACAGCTTGCAGCATTTGAAGCTATTCGATCCTTACGGTACACACAATAGCCAGGAAGCTTGAAGTCTTGGCTTGGTTTGAGGTGAGTTTCGCAGAGGAAAGCAACGTCGATTTCTTGCTTTATCAGAAAGTTTTGAAACTCGATACGCTTTCGGGGAATGCCGCTAGCGTTCCATATCAAGCACAGAAGTTAATTTTTGTTGATTCCAGTATAACGTTGTGCAGCCATACTAAAATTAGTTGGTCGTAAGGAGCCCACTCAACTGCGGGTAACTTTTGCCTAGATTAGAAAACAGATGAAAGATACGTCCTTTATCTTCCGGCGTAGACACAACGGCAGCATAGGATTCGCCTGCTGTCACTTTAGAACTAGACATCCTTTGAACCTGGGGGTATTTTGGACATTTCGTGTAGCTTGATGTGTACTGTCCACCACATCTGATGCACTTTAGGGAGTCTTTCCTTTGATCTTGGGGCAATCTCTTGACTGGTGCCCCGCAGCACATTTATTACAACGAGGATCTTCCGTTCAGCCCATGGATACGTGTCCGAAGCGCAGGCAATTGTAACAATTTAGTGGCTTTTTGTTCCCTCGAAAGGCCTCCAATTAAATTGCCAGCGGCCCAATACGTGTCATGTTTTTCAATGACTGGTTGTGTTAGGTGTTCGGTAGTAGAACCAAAACCATCGACATATGAATGGATCCTTTGGCTTTCCTCAATCGAATAACTTTTTCCGGGAAGTAGTTGGCTCTTTTTAGGTCTTCTTGGAAGTCATCGAGGTCATACGTATCATCCACATTACGAAGAGATGTGAGGCTGGCCAGCCCTGGTATTTATACATAATAAAAAAAGTGTTAGGGTTATTGGAATAATTATAGAGTAATGGGAAACATTATGACAAACGATGACTGGTTGTAAAGGAATAGATATGACGAAAAGGGAGGACCTTATGGAGGTCTTAACTTCTTGTTCAGTTGGAGGTGGCTTTCATCTTGGTGAAATTTAGGAGCAGCTGGATCGTATCCATTCTTTCGAACATGGTTTGGCTGTTGAGAATAGTTGTTGGTTTCAGTTCTTTATGTTTAGTTATTTCATATTCTTCTCGTAGTAGTATCTTGGCTTTGTCTTTTCCGGTCCATAATATCTGCATGCACTGTTCCACGTCGACCATGCGGTGTTTGTTGGTTATTAGGTGCTTGGCGTAGGCGGATACATTGTCCTTGTTGATCCACGACTGTCTGTGTTCCTTAAATCGAGTTAGGAACCATCGGGTCGTAGATCCAATGTAAAACGCCTTGCAATCAGGGCACGATAATATGTATACTCCTGCCTGGCTGCAGGTGTTGTTCATCCTTGTGTCCGATTTGGGGTTATATTTCATTCTGGATAAATTCTATGTTGGTTAAGTTGACAACTTTGTTATGGAATTGGAAAGAACTGACCTTTTGATTGGAGTATTGTGGTTGGCGTGGTTGGAGGTGTTAGACGACTTAATACTGGGTAGACGACTTATTGAACAAGGCTTGAAATATAAACCCCCCAAGAAGTTAACTCTTGAAGACATTACTGATATTATAATCGATATAGACCGTGCCATTATCAATATCCCAGCATGCGAACGCAACAGAGTACGGACTCTAGCTCCTAACGAATTAAGACTTATCACCACAAATAGTTCCCACCAGCTAACACCCAAAGTAGTTAAGGATATTCAAACCAAACTTCAAGCCAACCAAGCCATGCTCACTGTCGCCAACAAAGGATCGTCTGTAATAGTGAATACAGCCAAAAAGTACATGAATTCTTCGTCAGTAACGAATTCAGGCAATTCTCCAAGGATCCCACCAATAAATACGCGAATATTCTCAGAATTACATTCAAGAATTTCCGGTCCAAATTCTTTCAAGAAAAGACCAAATCGATCACGATAAAGAATCCCCAACCTCTTACACTGAGAGCCCAGATTAAGATTCATAAGGAGAACAACCCCATACGCCCGATAGTGAATTGCAGAGAGGCAGGTTTTTTCAAAATTGCGAAACACGTCAGTAAATGGCTCAACGCAAACTACCCTATTAACAACAAATATGTGATCAAAAATAGTACAGAACTAATGGACCAACTACTCCAAATTAAAATAGATATCCACGCTTAGAATGATGTCACTGGACATCAAAAACCTCTACACCAACGTTCCCTTAGAAAAAACTATAGCCATCGCCCAAGACAGACTAAAACAAATTGATATCAACCAAGATGAATGCAGTGACGCCATCATGATTCTACGAATACTCAAAAAACAAAACTACTTTACTTTCGAAGGATCATTTTACGAAATACCAGAAGGCATAGCCATGGGATCGCCCATCAGTCGCATCCGAAATGTTTCTGCAGCAACTCGAAGAACCCATAGTCGACCAACTTATCAACAACTCATCCATACTATACTACAGAAGATACGTCGATGATACTATCATAATATATGATAGCCAAATCCCTAACGCCGAGGATATCCTCGCAACATTTAACAACGCCCACCCAGCCATGCAGTATACCGCAGAAGCCGAAGAAGAAGCACACCTAAATTTCTTAGACGTCAAAATAAAAAGCAGCAACGACAAAATGCAATTCGCCATCTACCGCAAACCATTTACCACTGCGAACATCATCCCGTACTCTTCCAATCACCCGAGCCAACACAAATCCGCGGCCATCAGCTATAACTTTTAGAAGGGCTCTGACGTACCCAATTCCCAGCACTAATGTTAAAGAAGAGATTGCCACTACATTCAACTTGGCTCGTAAAAATGGATTTCCAGATTATGTGACCGCATCGATCCTTAACAGGGTACGGAAGAACATACGGAACCCAAAACCACCTCAACCCGACCGAAAAAGATACGCCGCACTCACTTACCTTAGGATTGCAAGAATATTCAAAAAGGAGTGTATGAGCATATCATATAGAACTAAATATTCCAACCAGAGGATGCTGAACCAAGGATGAACAACAACTACAGCCAGGCAGGAGTATCTTATCTTATCTGGTACAGAGGGTAGATTATTGCAAGCGATAATCTGCGGCACCTACTCCTACGAGGGAGTTTTGCGCCATCCCATTAATAACGACTGCTACGAGATGACAGTAGCAGTCGGGACCGACGGCTTAACGTGCCCTCCGAAGCACGGGGGGTTTCATGATGGAAGAGCTGCTGGGGATAAACGAACCAGAGGCTGTCACCAACCGCTGGAACACCAGCTATGGTCAATCGGCAAATGGGTCAGACCAAAGTCCCCCAACAGCCGCGCCCCAAATAGCTGTCCCGCCAGCGGTGGCCCTCGAGCCCAGGCCGTCACCCAGCCAGCAGCTGGCCGCGCCTGAAGTTGCTGAACTCCATCGATTGGCAAGCCAACCGACGAGACAACCAGGCCACGGCCACCCCCAGGCAGGAGTATACAAATTATCATGCCTAGGTTGCGAAGCGTTTTACATTGGATCCACGACCCGAACGTTCCTAACTTGATTTAAGGAACACAGACAGTCGTGGATCAACAAGGACAATGTATCCGCCTACGCCAAGCACCTAATAACCAACAAACACCACATGGTCGAAGTGGAACAGTGCATGCAGATATTATGGACCAGAAAAGACAAAGCCAAGATACTACTACGAGAAGAATATGAAATAACTAAACATAAAGAAATGAAACCAACAACTATTCTCAACAACCAAACCATGTTCGAAAGAATGGATACGATCCAGCTGCTCCTCAATTTCACCAAGATGAAAGCCACACCCAACCGAACAGGAAGTTAAGACCACCATAAGGTCCGCGCTTTTCCTCATATCTATTCCTTTACAACCAGTCATCGTTTGTCATAATGTTTCCCATTACTCTGTAATTATTCCATTGGCCCTAACACTTTTTCTACTATGTATAAATACCAGGCCTGGCCAGCCTCACAATAATACTTGAATACCGATACACTACACTGTTCGATTGTCGATTGTCGAGCCTCACAATAACGAGCTAGTCTCGGGCATTTTAAAGCATCCTATGCATAGAAAGAG